>JASDQU010101093.1:122543-161266 GCA_032191745.1 Picea mariana
TTTTTTAGATTATTGGTTTTTTTCGAAATTTTAATTTTTTTTTCACTTTTTTTTTTTCGACCCTTTTTTAATGTTTTTTATTTTTATTTTATTTAATACAATTTGGGTTTTGGATATATTTTTTTGAATGTGGTTTTGCTTCATTTAAAAAAAAAAAATTGTGAAGAATTTGTCCTTTCTATTTATTTATTTTTCAATGTAGATTTAAGAAGAAAAAATAAATGTTAGTAAATATATTTTTAAGTGACCATTTTGTATTCAATTTTGGGTTTTCCTTTTTGGAATTGGGATCTATTGTCAAAACCACGGTTTCAATTAGGTTGAAATGAACCATAATTTTAATATTTTAGAAAAAAAAATTTGCTTTAGTTATCATCACTTTTTTATTTAGGTGTCAATTTTAAGGTTTTTCTAAGATATTGTATGAGTTTTGAAGGTCATGCTTGAAAAATGTTGTAATTTTGACGTCGTTTGAAAAAATGATGCTACCAGTAGCACCACGTTTTGATTTGGGGTTGATTTTAATGTTTTTTATGCAAAAATATGACTTTTTTGAGCTAGAGTTCTCGTTTTTAGGTCACAGTTCTCGTTAAGTTGGTAATATTGTGAGAAAGATTTATCTCTGGTGCAGTGTTAAAAAGAATTAAGGTAAAGTTAATTGAGCAAGATGAGTTTAGATACATATAAATGGCTTCGGGTGCCAAACAAAAGGTTGGAGGAAAGGTTACAGACTGTCGCATTAATTTGGGAGATTTTGTAACGAAGGCCAACCTATATGTCACGATATTAGGATTTTATGACATAGTGATCGGTATGGACTAGTCGGAATCGCATGACGCGATACTCAATTGTAAGACAAAAATGTTAAGTTTGACCGATGAAGTGGGACAGAGAAGAGTGATTATAGGAAGAAACTAGGGAGTGTTGCTAAGGTTCATTTATTCCTTACAGACACAGAAGAACATGCACAAGGGATGTAAGTTATATGAAATCTTAGCGCTAAACGAAAGGGGCGAGGTTGAAGGATTAGAGAAACCTCTGGTAGTATGAGATTTTGTTGATGTGTTTCCAGAAGAGTTACCAGGATTGTCGCCTGAAAGAGAGTTGGATTTTACAATCGACTTGAAACCTGGAATTGAACCAATAGAAAGAACGCCTTATTGGATGTCAACACCTGAGTTACAGGAGTTGAAAATGAAATTGACGTATTTTTTGGACTTGGGGCTTATACGTCCAAGTGTGTCACCTTAGGGTGCACCTATTATTTTCATAAGAAAGAAGGATGGGTCATGGAGACTTTGTATTGACTACCATCAATTGAACAAGACGACGATCAAGAACTAGTATCTGCTGCCAAGAATAGACGATTTGTTTGATCAAATGAAAGGCGCGATGTTGTTTTCAAAGATCAAATTGAGATCAGGATATCAACAATTACGAATTAAAGAGGAAGATATTCCTAAGACCACATTCAAGACGAGGTTCGGACACTACGATTTTATCGTTTTACCATTTCGACTGACAAATGCCCCGGGGGTATTGATGAGTTTGATGAATGGGGTGTTTTGCGAATACTTGGACACGTTTTTTCAAGTCGTCATTGATGACATATTGATATATTCTTAGACAACAGAATAACATGATGAACATTTACGTTTAGTACTACAATGTTTATGAGAAAACAAATTATATGGGAAACTGTCGAAACGCTCTTTTTACCAACCAAAGATTCATTACTTGGGGCATGTTATCTCCGGTGATGGCATCGTGGTGGATCCAATGAAAGTAGAGGGCATTGTGGAATGGTCTATGCCAAAAAATGTAAAATAAGCACGCATATTTATGGGTTTAGAAGGATATTACCAACGATTCATCGAAGGTTTTTCGAAGATATCAAATCTGATCACGAAATTGCAAAAGAAAAACAAGAAGTTTTTATGGACCGAGAAATGCGCGGAAGCATTTCAAAGGTTCAAGGAGTTGTTGACGACAACATCGATACTAAAATTCCTTGACATGGACAAGGAATTATTGGTATGCACGGACACATCCAAGGAAGGTTTAGGCGTAGTTTTGATACAAGATGGACGAGTGATCATGTACATCTCAAGGAAATTAAGAAAGCATGAAGAGAACTACAAAACACATGATTTGGAGTTATTGGCCATTGTTTATGCATTGAGAGTTTGGAGACACTATCTGATTAGACAAAAATTAAAACTAAGGATAGATCACTGTGGACTAAAACATATTTTTACGTAGAGTGACTTGAACGCACGACAAAGGCGTTGGTTGGAATTACTTAGTGAATACAATTTTGAGATTTCTTAAATTAAGGGTACATTAAATAGAGTGTCGTATACGTTGATTCAGAGACCACGCATATTTTGGGTGATACCTCTTCAGACAAATCTTCAAGAAAATATTCTAACTATATGGTTCAACGATGACTGGTATAAAGAGGTTAAGGAAAATATCAGATAAGACACCATGATGGTACCAAAGTTTGAAGGTTATACAATAGAAAATGATAGATTGTTTAGGTTTAACAACATAATTTACATACCGTCTAATGACGAATTAAGAATTTGTATCCTGAGTGAAGCGCATCAAGAAGTGTACATGGCTCATCTCAGATTCACGAAGATGAGAGAAGACCTTAAGCCTATATTCTTCAGCAAGTGAAATCTGAACATAAACATCTGACAAGATTATTAAAGCCACACATTATCCCAGAATCGAAATGGGAGGTCATTTCTATGGACTTTATTGTTGTATTTCCATTGACGGGAAGGAGGCACGACTCGATTTTTTTGGTAGTTGAAACTCTAATGAAGAGTGCACATTTTATTCATGTGTGTATGACGTATCAGGCGCCAGACATAGCTATATTTGTTATCAGCGAGATTGTGAGATTACTTGGCATGCCAAAAAGGTTCATATCCAATAGAGGATCGATTTTTACGAGACATTTTTGGACCAGTTTCAAAGAGGCCTTGGGGACACAACTGAACTTTAGTACAATGTATCACCCTGAGATTGATCGACAGACAGAAAGAATGAACCAAATGTTGGAAGATATGTTGTGTATGTATGTAATGGACCAACATAAGCATTGGGAAGAGTTCTTTCCACTGGTAGAGTTTGCATACTGTTAGCACTCTGTAATTTCTTAAGGTTGTGAAAGAAATGACAGAGGTAACTACAAAACCACTTTGGAAGATGGGATCTATCCCTGCCATCTTTAGAGAGGGATCTCTCTGTAAGATTTATATTTGTTTATATTAAAATATTAGACTAGTTATGATAGTTCGGGGTTTGTTTGTTTGATTTGAATAGTTTGGTTGGAACAATGAAGATGGGCCATTGGGAAAATGGAGTCACAGTTTTGAATTGATCAAATATAAGGTTTATCAGGATAATATTGCAGGGAAGGGTATACAAATTCATTGGATCCTCAAAGATTTAATGTATGGAGGAGGTGAAAAGGTCTAGAAATCCAATAAAAAACAGAGCAATTCATAATTCTGATTTTAATCTTCAGAGAAAAACACAAAAATTATTCTAAAGCCAGAGACATAGTGTACATTTAAACAAATTATGTTCTGTATCTTCTTAGAATAATTCAGAATTTAGGAAACAATGGTGATAACAGAGGAAAACAAATTAATAGGAAATGTACTTCACCAACAAAGTTGACACAAGTATCTTGTAATGATTTAACTGTATTACTGGAATGTCTGATCAATGGTGTCTTTGTGGCCTTCTTTACAATACTAGTCCTATTCTTCAAAATAAATCCCAACCCTTCATACTTCAAAATGAGAAGTATTTATAAATTTATTTACAAAAGATCCTGTCATAACTGATTAGGATTTATTTTAGGGATATCTAAACTAAAATCTATCTCTAATCGCAACAATATAGGACTGTTAAGATCCACTTGGATTTTTGGCATTGTTTTGATGTAAGATTTTGATGATCTGTTCTTTGACTCTTGGTGTGTTGTTGGTCCTTGTTGTTGACTGTGGCTATTTATGCAAGTATCGTGCATTGAAATATGAAATTGGTTGATTAAATGTTGATCTTCTGCTATCATATGTCTTCATGCACCTGAAATCTAGAACGAGGTTGAAACTATCTCCACAAAATCTAATTTATGTCCTCTTATACTAATTTCTTTTCCATCCATCCCTTTGAATAAATTTACCGGAAAATTATCTTGGAGTTGAGGATAAGTGATGGTGGTGGTAGTCTGAAAACAAGTTTTGATATGATTTTCTTAGTCCTCACGGGTTCTCAGTCATCAAATAGTGTAACGCGGGGGCAAAGGGGGTTTTTGTATGTGCATAGATATTTGTTAGGGCGTGGGATAGTTAAGGGACTGCTGACGGTCATGGGGGAAGGTGTAATTGAATAATGAACAGGAGGTGTGGGGACAAGTGTTGTGCAGGGAGAGGGGGAGTAATGGGGAATGGGCGATATTGGGAGTGTGGGAACAAGTGTCATGCAGGGAGAGGAGGAGTAAAAATAGGGAAGGTGAGCGATGGGGATAGGTTAGGCGGATTTCAGAGGGGGGGTTATGTAGTGTGTGGTAATTGGAGTGGGGGGTGCGAAACGGTGAAGAGTGCCACATTAGATGGGTCCAGAGAGGGAAAAAACCACTTTTCGGACCCCCCCTCCATCGATAAAGATAGGTAGGTCGGGGGGGTGTGAAAAAAAATAAGGTTCGTTGATCGAGAAAAGGATGATGCCACTTGGGAAAAACTGTGCGTATTTTATGCGCTACAAGACAAACTATCTTGTCAATTTTAACATAACAACATGCAAGGCAATTAACTTTTTTAACACATGCTTCTAGACCAAAAATGGCTTTCAATAATCAACAATCTACACAGAAAAATAATCCACCTAGGCCAAAATATAAGGTTCCATCCTAGAATGTCATCATGGAATGGAATGTGATGATATGCTTTAGTGTCAAGTGCAACATTCTGCACTGCCCCTCTTTTGATCTAGATGTTGGTCTGAAGCACTAGATATACCATTGGAAAACTTCTCCTAAGCACTATGCCATGGAAATACCTGCAACTTGATCTGAACTGAATTTATATGCAAAAATCTCCCAAAGATCCATACTTTGTTTTGGCCATTAGATTTAAAAATTAAATCAATGTTTGGATAGACACATTTTTTAGGCTATGACACCTCGTGATTCATAGGCTAAACCTTACCAATAGATTTCCAATAATAGATAACTGAACAAACAAATTACCTATATTTATAGGACACTAATAGTGGCTCCTATTGGGGATGGAATCCTCTCAGTGAGGTGCCAAAGAACACCGTAGACTAGTAGCTTGATCCAATGGGTTGATCCCAAGCCATTTAAATTTATAATTGTTGTTAGAGAATAATGGAAAAATTGAATGTATGCGGTTCAGATCCGTTTATACCGGAATTTGTTTAACCTGCTCTGCTGCTATATATATGTATTAATTTCTTAAGATATTGTAATACAAAACAGATTCGTGTTATTCGTGTGCAAGCTATGTGTGCCTCTGCTCTCTCATTTTCTGTCATGGTATCAGAGCTTGGAAAGCCCTGACTCTCTCACGAGAGGGGCTGGAATATGAGAGATTGAGAGCAGATGCCCTGTACATAGGTGAGAGTAGAAAGTTTTGTTTGAGTCATCGTTGTTTGCAGATGAGCCTGTGTTTAGTGGCTGATATAAAGAGAACCACTGCCAGATTTGCTGCCAGATTCGAAGCAAATCAAACGAAGGTAGAGCGTGAAGGAGTCATCGCTGTGCGTGACCAGATCGCTGCTGCTCAGATCTGAGAATTAGAGTGCACAAGCTATTGGAGGTTGMCAAAMCCTTGCACCGCGGTCAAGAAATAGAGAAGCTGTGGACGATTTGCTGCCATCAATCCGCTGTTGTTCAGTGGAGCTGATGTTAATGAAATATGTCAGCGTGCTTGTAAGGATGCCACTCAGGGAGATACTTCAACATATTTTAAATTCTTTCAGATTTACTGCCAGATTGGTTGATGTATCAGTCACAACCACATGTCAAGGTTTTCAGTCTCTTAAATCGCTGAAGGGATCTATGTGTTAAGTTTTGTGTATTTATTAAGTGTGGAGTTTTATTAAGAAAAAGAAAAAAAAATGTAAACTCTTGATTCTTGTTGTATTTAGGTGCTTCACAAACAAATAGTTATATTTGTATGTTTGTAAATGAGAAAGGTCAATTGTACTATTGACTATTGAAAACATTTCGTATTAAGATCACTGTCCTATATAAATGTTGAAATTTTCTCTTCGGAGGAATTTCACAGATGGAAGTTGTATCCATAAAATGGTTCAGTATTGAGACTGTCCTTCGGGAGGTTGAGAAGCGTCAGTTTTACAAAGAGTGTCAAAGATGGTCAGAAGCGTTTTGACTTTAAATGTGTCAGTGGAAAGCTCGAATGTGTGGAGAAGAAAGAGCGAAACCAGGTGATTGCAGAGTGAGTTTTAGTGCTGATGAAGACCAGTGAGACAAAGACAAGTTTTCTAATTATGATTTCAAGTATTGTAAGTTTTTGAATGTAAGCATTAAAGGTGTGTTAGAAAATCCATTTCTCCATTAAAGGGGAGTGTTAGAGAATAATGGAAAAATTGAATGTATGCGGTTCAGATCCGTTTATACCGGAATCTGTTTAACCTGCTCTGCTGCTATATATATGTATTGATTTCTTAAGATATTGTAATACAAAACAGATTCGTGTTATTCGTGTGCAAGCTCTGTGTGCCTCTGCTCTCTCATTTTCTGTCAATTGTAACCTGAAACTGAATGTTAATAACACCTACTGCAAATATGAACTGAAACTTCAAGCTAAAAATTGGAGCCAAACTTAAAAATTGTTGGTTGGGAAAAATATATGATTTATCTTACTCAAGCATTTTCGAATCCCTCCCGGCTAAGGAAAGATAGTCGGGAATATAACCCTATTTTTTATAGCCTCAAACAATATTTCTCAATCCACAAGTATTAATTACCAAGGCTTAGGTTCATTTTTTAAATGAAAAGATTGTTGCGAAATATGAAATTTTTATATAATTTTCTAAAAATATACAAATTACAGAAAATAAATGTGGAGATCAAAAGAAAAGTAACCAAGTCACAGATTCACACAAATGAGACATAATAGAAATCAATTATTTCATTACGAGAAATCAAAGTATCTTTCTCTTAACAAAATCCGTGTGAGGGCATGGACCAAAGTCGAATTTAGATATCCCCAAGAAAACCATACAAAAGAACTCTGACAAGAAGTAAAAATTGAAATTTAAAATCTGGATCATCTTGCAACAAACTGCAACCAAATTGACTCTACATGATATCCTTCATCAACTATGAAACTCAATTCACAAAGAAACAAGTATACACAAACTGTCAAAGATAGATCAACACCTCTAAAACAAGTATCTGAATGATATGGTTCAGCTTTGAACCTTGTTGTCTACAATAGGACCCTTTTGTCAAAAAGAGAGTTAGGCCTTTAATGAACTCAAGAATGAATGAAAATTGAACTATATCATGAAAACAAAAGAGCAAACCTTAGTATTTCTTTCTCCTTCTATCCTCTCCTTGTTCGTCCTTCTCATTTGGCTTTTATGCATTCCAAATCAGTTGAAGTACTTCAACTACCTCATTTAGTTAAGTTAATTAAACTTAACTAATTTTAGTGTAGGGTAAGTAATAATAATAATAATTAAGGGTCTTTATTAAATAATAACTAAGTAGGTGGGACCCCTTGTGAATCCCTTTTTTATTCTTTACAAAAATAGACACAATTAGATAAACATTTAAACACATGCCTCCTTGTAGCTCCCATAAATATTTCCAAAATTTGAATATTAAATATCAGAAATAATTCAAATTATATCCAAAACATGTAACAATCATATTATCCCAAAAAATAGCTTGTTGTCCAAAAAATTTTGCAGACCATTGTCTTCCAAAAATCCACCATAAACACAAAAATCCATATTTGCCACTTGGAGAGGCAATCATTCTTCTATCACTGTTGTCCCCTTTGGACTTCCCAGAATTAGCCTTAGGTTGGTTCAAACCTTGAGGCTTAACTCACTAATAAAATGGGAGAAATCGTCCTTCAGATGCATATGGGAGGACACTGATTTTGATGAGTCATTTGCAGGAGATGAGGGGAAGGCAACAACTTTAACTTTGTCTTGCACATGGGGAACCTCGGTTTTAAGTCATTTGATAGCATGAGACAACTGAACAGGTGAATGTACAGGGGAAATTTGAGCATTAGGATTTACAGGTGGAGGAGGAGGAGGTAATGACAAGTTGGGCCAGCCACGATGGTGGGAGACTGTTGGATGAACAATCTTCTGCCATCCATCATTATCAAGAACGTTTGGTTGCATGGATACATGAGGAGGCCTAGGAATACCAGGGATATTTTGGGGCTGGAAAGGAGGCCTCTCTAGTTGGGGTTGAACTATCCATTGCCCAATCCAATTGAAGAACCCATATTGAAAAAGTGGGTTCAAATCCTGAGGGTCAACATCAAAATGAATTGAGAATTTGGACCTTCTAGGCCCTCTGTTCCAGTTACCTCTTCCTCTATTTTTTCTACCATGACTTCCTTTGTTTAAGAAACTCATCATGTATGTTGTAATTCATTAGTAACCATCCCTTAAAAAACCATAAATGACATTCTGTTTATATGAAACAACATTTGGCTCAGAAATTGACATGAAACCCATGCAATTCAATCCATAATAAACCATTTAATAATTTCCAAGTGAGCAGGGGGTGAAATAGGGTTCATGGGATATCTGGAGGGATTGTAATGAGAAAAAAAGTGGTAGCATGACATGGAGTAAGAACACAAGTACTTCTCAACAATTCATTAAATAACTAATTGTGCAATCAATACCAAAATATATCATCTACCACCTCTTTCTATGTCATATCTATACCATTTCCATACAGAGTTTTAAATGTATTTTATAGAAAAAGGCGTAAAAAAATGAAATTGGAATCGTGAGGGGGGTATAATGAGAAAAAAAGTGATAGTATGAGAGGGAATAATACATATATTGTTCATAAAAAATAAATTAAATCAAATAACAACCATAACTTTGTTAAGACCTGCAATCCAATAAGCATCCACTTTAAAACCAAAATCATTTAACCTTCCTTTATTTACAGACATGATGCTTTTTGACTTCAAATAAAAGACAATTCAATTTCCCAGAATTCTTCAATTAAATCAATCTTTGTATCGTATAAAATATCTATGCAACATCATATTAATATCATTGCCAATTTCAAAATAACAGCATAACCCTTCAAACTACAGTCTGTTATATTCCAATGCTAATGCCTTTTCTTTTTAAAACAAAATAGAAATATACACAGTGATTCCAAACATCCACATCCAATATTCATTTCCTAAAACCGAATACAAATAACCCAGTATTAACTTCCAACTGTTGACTTCCCATCACTGTTTGGCATAATTTAGTGCATTAAAACTCATAACTGAGACTCGATTCAATCACACATAGGTCTTCAACAATATAATCGACACAAATATTGATTCGACAATAGCATTTAACCAATATCATGAAACTCTGAGCCTGTTATTGTTAAAACTTTAATGTGTACAAACTTCCCTTTAAACGAAATGCCCAATAAAATACAGAGTCATATCATGCCCAAGGAGAAACAAAACCACATCGTACAAAGGTGCCTCTTAAAATTTTATGGGACCGTGATCGTGTTAGGTCTTAACACAACAATGGATAGAATAATAATAAATCGACCAAATGGGAATTCCTAGGGGATGCAGATAACCCATGGCCCCTTTTTTTTCAAACAAATTTATCACAGAGAGGTAATAACAGAGGCTCGATCAAGAGATGATCTTTGCAGCCAGAGATATCTCATGCTCCTTTTTTTTAAATTTTATTGCATAGAGGTAATGAGAGTTGGCTTAATCAAGGAAGAAACTTCAAAAACACAGACATCTCGTGCCCCTTGTTTTTAATAAGTTGTCACAGAGAAGTAACAATAGATAATCCAGGAATAATCTTTGAAGAAACAAAGAGATTATGTCCTTTCCAATTCACCACAGACATTTATAACCTTTAAAATTTTGACCATGAGGTTTATCAAAGAATAACAGTCAGTGACTCCAACCAAGACGCGAGCAAGCAAATGCTTAGAATACCATGGAAAGAATACTCGAAATCAATCTGTGGCCAACCAAACACATATACAAACTTTCATTTAAAGAACTCGGTGATGCCCAAGACCCAACTGTACAATGCTTCCCAACAATAGTGATAGTGAAGTAAATGCCATAAAAAATGATAGCTCAGGGCTCAGCCAAAACAAAGAAAGAACATTGCAACTCTCAACAGTTGTATTGCAACCTAGAGGAATGAATCATAACAACGACTGAGATGAAAAGGACTGACAACAACTAATACCTAGACTGGTGGTAAAAATGTGCGCAATAGAAACTCAGATCTTGTTACACCATTGTCATACTTTTCCACAGAGAACCAGAATAAAACCCCAAGCTCACCGACATGTTTTAAACCAGTAACCAATGAACACGCTTCACACAAAAAATAAATCCATTCCTTTCTTTTAAAATGCCAACATTCCAGAGTATTCACAGAAGAAACCATAAGCACATCATTGATACACAGTCAAAACTTAAGAAAAACACAAACATCATGCAATCTTGAGCCAAAACATCAATTCATAATACAGAGGGGCCATCATGGATGGAAAGTAAAGGATCCATACCTGGAAAATTTTCTTGGGGGAAGAGTTGGACTGTGTTTTATTTTCAAAACCAAAAATCCTGGAGCCTCCACAACCACCAGAGCTGAAAAAACCAAATGCAACTATGGCTAGGCTGACAGGGTCGAGGGTTGCTTGAGTCACATGCAATAAATGAACGTCTCTTCCTCCCCCATCCCTATTCAATTCAACGTACAAGGCATCCCATACACCATAACATCAACCATTAATTCAAACACATATCCATTTCTATATTCAATGTTATATCTTATTGCATAGTTCGCCACCCCGAATCATATCAAAACTTTGACAACAACCATATGTATAACGTTATCATATATGCTTCAAACATATAATACTTTAACCAAAGCGCATAGTCTAGCATCTAGGTCCATAAACCTTTCATTTTCCACCATTGCAATAACCTTAGGACTTATTCATAGATTTTTTTTCTTTTTGTTGTTGTTCAAGCTCCCGTATCATTTTTTGCATGAAATCATGTATAAGATCATTAATAAATGTTTAAAGCATAAAATAACACCTATAAAAAAATAATCCTTATATCCATAGCACTGGCATGTATTGCGAGTGACCATCAAAACCATATAGCAATAACACATTCACCCAACCATGGTGTCATAATGAATGAAAGAATGACTTGAATCATCGACTGTAGAAGACTGTGTAGGCATCATTATAAAAAATAAAAAACATATAAGCGTAACACATCCATCATAGTGCCACTAGTCTAATAGGGGGCCCCACCTACTAGCTAATTATTATTACTATAAATAAATAATAGAGCTTAGCAATCATTTGCGAGAAGTATTCATCGTTGTGATTTTAAGCGTCAACAAACTGGCGACTCCACAGGGAAATATGTTTCCAACAGATTAAGAACTCACATTGTCTGGTTTCTCAGACCAATTGAACATTAGATCAAGGAAATAGACATCAGAATGATTATGCAACAGGGGGAAGTGAGCAGTTTAAGGGAAAAATGATTTGGGATTTTGGGAATAACTCATAGAAAGTGTTAAGTATGAGGGGGTTTATCCCTGTATGAGTAATCATTCGATTAATCATAGTGAAAGAATTCTTGAATTTAAGGAGAAAAAATTGCTAGTGTTCTCTTTTGAGTCTTGGAGCGGATGAAAGAAAAGGAAAGAATAAATAGGGAATAAAACCAACTATCTGATCTAACAATAGTTGTAGCAGATAGAAATTTCAATGATGTCTTCAAGGGGAAACATCATGAAATTTGTGTAACCTGATTGTTATTGATTTATAATACTTGCAGAATAGCTTCGATGTGGAAAAATTGATCCAACATTTTATTTTTGACAAGAAAATAATTCAATAAAAGAAATAAACAATAGAAATGAAACAATATAAAGAAATAACATCAAGGTAAAATCAAAGCAAATAAAAAAAACTATAATACAAAAAACAAATTCATACAACATTTAAACTTTCAAGTTGGTTCCACATAGTGTTTTAAGTGGGAACAGTTGGTGCTATAGGAAACCAATCGCTCTTCCAAGTCCTTTAGGATATAGGAATTTGTGCCCAGGACAAAAGCGATCTTAAAAGAACCCTGCCATAACTTTTGAAACTTTGAATGCCTTCCCCTATCAGTATGAGCTGAATCCCACATCAATACCTTCTCATTATCCTTAAATTTGACATCTTTGGCACTTTTATTGAAATATATTTTAACAATTTGTTGTCTTCTCTTTATGTTGTCCAACGAAAATGTCCTTTGTTCCTCTAAATCCAAGAGTGCATTCATTCTTTGATAAATATTGGAAGAATTTAATTCTCCAACATGTAGCATCAGCCTTAGAGAAGTAAGTTCCAGCTCAGTAGGAAGAATGTCTTCTTGACCATAAACAATATGGAAAGGAGTGCAACGAGTGCTCACCTTCGTGGTAGTTTGATATTCCCAAAGGGCGTAAATGAGGAGAGTGTGCCATTGACAAGGCTTATCTTCAATGAGCCTATTGATAATTCTAACCAGATTCTTGTTAGTAGACTCGACTTGCCCATTTCCTTGGGGATAATAAGATGATGAGGTAAAAATTTTAACCCCTAGTTTAGCTATAAACTAAGTCAGCTTAGTAGAAATAAAAGAAGGACCATTGTCTGTAATAACTTCCAAAGGAAGACCAAATATAGAAAAAATATTAGTCTCAAGGAAAGAAATCACCTGCTCATCCTGTGAATGGTTAAGTGGGATAGCTTCAGTCCATTTTGTAAAATAGTTTGTGGTTGTCAAGACAAAAAATTTCCCTCTTGAAGATGGAGGATTAATAGGACCAATAAAGTCTAGACCCCATTTTGAAAAAGGAAAGTCAGGGAGGACAGGTTGTAAAGGAATGGAAAAAATACGTTCTTTCCCAGTGAACTTCTGGCACATGTCACAAGTTATTGAAAAAATATAAGAATCATGAAAGATTGAAGGCCAATAGTACCCTTTCCTGATAATTTTAAAAGAAGTAGTTTTAGCAAAAAAATGGCCTCCTACATGAATAAAAAAATTTGAAGATCCATGAATCTCTTATAACAATTTTTGTGCTTCCTCATTATTCACACAGTGAAGTAACATACCATCGGCAGATATCCTAAATAGGAAGTCTCCTAAAATGACGTATCTCGAAGATTCAAGATAGAGCCTTCTCCTTTGATGGGTATCCAAGTTATCTGGACATCTTTGATTTTGCAAGTAATACACCAGATCCTTGTACCATGGATATTTAGCTACAGGGGGGATTTGACTGCCAATATAAAATATTGCTGACAGAGAGATATATTGTTCATCAATTTCTTCACTTGCTTCTGCATGCTAAGCTAAGTGAAGGGCTAAGTCACGTCCCTTAATGGTTTTATAAGTCATGATAGTTAAATCATGCTCCTGGATCTTGGCAAGATAATGTGCAAGCTTCCCTAAAAGATAAGTCTACGAGAGAAAAAACTTGATAGTGGGTAAAGGGACTTTTACCAGCGTGTGCTTACCTAAGATAAAGTGGCGAAATTTTTCAACATCTTTAACAAGAGAGAAAGCATGTTTTTCAATATACGAATATTTAAATTCATCATCTGATAAGCTTTGACTCATGTAAGCTATTGGTTTCTCATTAACTTGGTCATCATATTTCATGAGGATAGTACAAACTTCTTCCTCTGTGGCATTAGTATATATAATAAATTCTTTCTCAAAATCTGGGGAACTGATTGAATTCTCAATCCTTATGAAATAATTTTCGATGTCATCAGTCCAAGAAAAGGAGTGATCTTTCTTAAGAATATTGTGAATTGGTTTTACCATTACAGCAAAATCAGGAACAAACCTACGGACAAAGTTGATAATACCCATAAAGGCTTGAACCTCCTTTTTGGAAGTAGGAGCGGAAAGATTTAGGATAGAAGCAATTCTTTCGGAATCAATGCTTATTCCTGAATCAGAGACAATGTGTCCAAGGAGATTTCCCTTGGTAACGCCGAAGATAGACTTAGAAGGATTTAAATAAATGCCTAATTTCCTGCATTGCATGAGAACCTTTCTAAAATGACCAAAATGATCTGACCGATTTTTTGAATACACAGTTAAGTCATCAAGATAAATATGAATAGTTTTGTTGATCAAATCATCAAAAGATATTTGCATAGCTCTTTGGAAAGTGGCACCTGCATTAGATAATCCAAAAGGCATACGTTCATAAGTGAAGGTGCCCCAATGTGTAATAAAAGTGGTTTTATATTTATCTTTCCCTTTTACCTTGATCTGACTGTAACCATAAAAACCGTCAAGTAAGGAAATCATCTGTGACCCTACAACTTGCTGCAAAATAATTTTCATATTAGGGAGAGGAGAATGGTTTTTTATGCTAGCTCTATTTAATGCATGAAAATCAACACATAATCTGATCTAACTAATCATTTTCCGAACGAGATCCAAATTGGAAACCCACTCAGAATACTTATCACGGAAAATTATCCCATCTTTCAAGAGTTTTTCCAATTCCTTCTGAATAATTGCTTCTATTGCAGGGTTAATGGGTCTTTTTTTTTTCCTAACCAGTTTTATGCCCTCCTTGATAAAGATGGCATTTTGTATAAGAGCTGGATAAAAACCATGAAGATCCTCATAAGACCAAGAAAAAACATCTTGAAATTCACGAAGTAACTCAGTGAACTTCATTTTTTCTTCATCAGAACATTGGGCACCTATCTTAACATTATTTGGATAATCGATTGTCCAAATGTTCAAGGAAATGGTTTCACCCACTTTCCTTTTCGACTCCTCTTTTTTATGTTTTTATTTGTTGCCTACATCACTCGATGAAAATGAACTTTCTAGAGGAGTCAAGCCCTTTGGAATTTTGTTATCTTCCATTGATATAATCTCCTTAGGGTTATAAGGTTCATTTTGTATGAAAACACAAATGCTCTCATCACTAGGGAATACCTTCCATGACTCTACATTGTCAGGGATATGAGGACGATACAAATATTGAAAGCTACAATCAGGTCTTTGTGGCAAAAGTTGTTGAGTAGGAGAGGCTACAAAAATGGCTAGCATGTCAGCCATTGAGTTCAATTCCCTTTTAACATGAGTGATGTTGAAAGACAAAAAGTTTGAGATAAGAGCCCAAACATTTGGGGTGTAGCATTTCATTAACTTGTTTCTAGAATAATATATCTTATGTACAAGGTTTACAACAAGTTTAGAGTCCCCAAAAACTGTAAGGTGACCACAACCTAAATTATAGGAATTTTCAATGCCTAGCCGTAACACTTCAAATTCGGTGACGTTGCTTGTGCAAGTAAACTCTAACCTATAGGAAAAGTTGTGAATTTTACCCACAGGAGAGTACAAGATAATGCCAACTCAATTTCCTTCATTGGAGCAAGAACTATCAAAGTGCATATGCCACATCCCATCATTTAGGTCGATTTGTTCCTAGGTAGTGTTGTCCTCATCTATAAAGATGAAATACACTCCTAGGTCCTTGATATAATGTACATTAGGCTGTGGAATGATTTCTATATAAGGTGAAATTATTCTCTCCCTTAGGACTATGATGTTCTTCCCATTCGGAGGAACAGATAAGTGTGTCCCATCGAGTGAGAGGTATCCACATGTCAAAGATTTCCAACCTCTTCATAATATGATTTAATAATTACTCAATGGCATGTCAATTATCTGAATATTAAGGGTTGTACTTATTTCAGGATGCGCACACAAAACCAAGGTCACATTCTTGATTTCACCTATGGTCGATTGTTGTAAACTATTATATGAGAGCATGCTTCTGGTGTTTTCATTTGTACAAGACAATCCTAGCTCTTCCATAATAAATTTTGACACTACGCTTGGGCCCGAACCGCCATCAATGAGACAACAATGGGTTATTTTGTCCATAATATTTACAGAAATGAAAGATGGAGGATTTTTTGCAGGGTGTCTAAAATTATGTACACCTACTTTATTTACAGTTGAGTCCTCTTCATCTAACTCTTCTGAGGGATAATAAGTTCGGAAGTTTAGTTATATAACTTGGTGAAACGTAAGTTGAAAGACTTGATAGTCTCACCATCTTTGTACGCAATTTTATAGTACTCCTATAATTGTTCGACTGGGATCTTAGACTACCCATAAGTAGATTTGAACCAATAAACTAACTCCTCCCAAGTGGAAAGAATCTTTGGAGGAAGATCAAAGAAATGTGCCATTGCTTTCCCTTCAAGGGAATTAACAAATAAGCACATACAAGTGTCATTGTCATTTTCTCCTATGGTGTGACAGGCATTATAAAATTCCACCAAGTGTTCATTCGTAGTGACCGTCTTATTTCCTGAAAACCTAGGGAGATACTCTTTGAATTTTGGAAGTGGATGAGTAGCAGGTGCTAGGTTTAGAGGAGAGGAAACATGCCACAAAGTAGTAGTATCATCTTCTTCAAATTGAAAGAGACCATACTTCTTCTTTACCTTAGTGGGATTGGTGGTATAATGGACATGGACTTGATGACTATACAAGCTACCTATCCCTGACAAGGCTGAAGGTTGGTATGAAGAAGCACCTCCGGTGCCACCAAAGCAACCACTAAATGTCATCTTGTGAACGATAGGTAAGGGAGAGAAAGACTAATTGGTTGAATAATACAAATTTCTCATTAGAGTACCTTGTTGGGTTGAAAAAACAACGTTTCTTCTTCCTATTTGAACAATAGGGTTGATCTCAGGTAATAAACATCTTCTTCTCCTAGAGATGGGAGGGTTTAAGGACATGAAAAGAAGATCAAAACTTTAGGAAAAAGAAAGTTATGGTTGATTCCTAGGCTATCTTTTCCTATCTTCCCAGCGTTATCAGACACTTATGTCTTGTTCAATCACTTCCCACGGGCATTCAAGCTCAATCTGGGTATTAGTGGTTTCTAAGATGGTATTGAATAAGGTTAAAGCAATGATGGTATGATCTTTAAGACCGAACTCAATATTCAACTGCCTTGTAATAGGTACTATCATGAATAAAAGAAAACAGTCAAAGAATCAAAAGCATAAATATAAATATATTCAATGATAATCAAGCATACAATCAACCAAAGACATATGGAATATCTCTCCAGTATGGTCGCCAAATAAATGTTGAGGAAATATATGATTTATCTTACTCAAGAATTTTTGAATCTTGCCTGGCTAAGGAAAGATAGTCGAGATATCACCCTATGTTTTATAGCCTCAAAAAATATTTCTCAATCCACAAGTATTAATTACCAGGGCTTAGGCTAATGTTTTAAATGAAAAGATTGTTGCAAAATACAAAATTTTTATATAATTTTATGAAAATATACAAATTACAGAAAATAAATGTGGAGATCAAAATCAAAAGTAACCAAGTCACAGATTCACACAAATGAGACAGAATATCAATCGCTTTATTTCATACCAAGAAATCAAAGTATCTTTCTCTTTACAAAATCTCTGTGAGGGCATGGACCAAAGTCAAATTTAGATATCCCCAATGAAAACCATACAAAAGGAATCTGACAAGAAGTAAAAACTGAAATTTAAAATCTGGATCAGCTAGTTGCAGAATGCTGCCAATTTGAATCTGCACAATATCCTTTATCAGCTATGAAACTCAATCCATAAACACATGGGGGAGAAACCCCGAATGGAAAGATACCTTTGCCATTGATGAAAAATGGGGAGATATTTATCAGATGTCAAGGACAAATGCAGAGGACAGAGGCATGGTTCCAGCGGGAGCAGATTTATCAGATATAGAGGACAGAGGCATGGTTCCAGGGGGAGCAGATTTATCAGATACAGAGGACACAGGCATGGTTCCAGAGGGAGCATGAATGATATGATTTCAGTATTGCATCAGAGTGTTTCCATCAATGCCAAAGGGGGACATTGTTGATTAAGGTTGGTTTTCATTGATGTCAACCCTTGAAGAAAGCCCTGTAGCACAAGGTTTGGGTAATGGACCCAATATTATTTGATGTAAATATGACTCATTATTGTCTTGTCATGGTTGATAAGAAGTAAAAATGGATGAACTCCAAAGTGGTCCCCTTATGGTGAAATACCTCATGGGAAGATGCTTTGTGGAGTGAGAGAACCCATGCTTATTTGAGGAATAATGAGATGAAGGACAATGAATTTGTGAGTGAAACTATCCTACATGGATAGTGCTTGTCATGTTTTTTACAGTGGTATGTGGAACGTCACATAACTCCTCACGGTTAGAGAGTTATGACCATATGAAGTTGGAGAACCCTCATGATTCTTATGGAAGCACCCAAGAGTCAAAGTGCTTTGCAAAAAGAAATTATTTTAAATGAAGAAGCCTTAAAATAAGGAAAATGTAAGGCTACATGAAGATATAAATAAGAGACAAAGCTCACTCATAAAAAACACACTTGTGCATATTGTATATCTATTTTCTTATGTAAATCTTCTTGTAAATACTTGTAGATAAATCTGAAGTGGCGAACATCTGAGGTAGCACGAAGGTTTGATGGCGAAATTCTCGGAATTAGAACAAAACCCTATTTTTTGAGGTGTATGCACATTGTCTGTGTACAAGGTGCGTACACGATGAGTTATACATGAGTTTTCTATGTACAAGGTGCGTACATGCTGAGTTATATATGGGTTGTCTGTGTACAAGGTGTGTACATGCTGAGTTATATGCGGTCTGGCAGTGTATTAGGGTGCGTACATGTTGGTAAATCCATGGAAACTTGAAGAGATGAAGATGCAAAGGTTTTAGATTCTGAGATCAAGCTCCCAAGAAGGTATAAAGTGCTCAGATATATCAGATCCATCCATTAGTTCAAAAGGTATGTCATATTTCTATGAATAGTTGGATTTTGATGTATGCATGAAGAATGGCAAAGGATATTTGAGAATTATCCCTACAGAGACTAGTGACTACATGGGATCTTCTGTATAAGTCAGATATATAGAAATACAGTGCTGGTATATTTATCATTGATACTTCTTGTTGAGGCACATCTTGTATTTCTTGGCATATGGATAAGGCTCTTTATGGTACATGGTTGAGAGCTTGTATTTGTGTAGTGGTCGATGTATTGAGAAGTTGAATATCAGAAAGGGTTTGATGACTAATATCATGTGAGGGATATTATACTTGTTCATGATTACACATACCTATGACTAGAGAGAGACATACTTGCCTTGAGTAAAGGCTATGTATTTGGATGCATGCACATGATATAGTTACAGTCTGGATACAATGATAGGTTATAGATCTATGTGAAAGAAGTTACAGAAGGTTAGAAATTTTCAAGAAAAGGGAAACACTAGTTTTCAGAAGGCATACACGGGTTGCATAATAGATAGGGCATGTACATACGCAGGCTGCATAACATATAGGATGTGTACATACGTGGGATACATCACTACAGGTCGCGTACATGTTGTATATTTGTAAATACATGTTCAGTTCAGGTACATATTGATTACAGGGAAGTTGTACATATTGGATACAGGTCAATGGTACATGTTGATACAGTTGTATAGCGATATATCTCACAATGACAGGTTGACAGTGATTCCATCATTCTACTTCAGGGTGGTAGGACAGCGCAAGGACAAGTGCTTGTATCCACCTTTCGGTTGTAGCCAGAGAACATAGGGGGTTATAGCCTCCTTCTAGTTGTAGCCAGAGAACTGGGGAGTTGGAGCTTCCCTCAGGTTGTAGCCTGAGAAAATAAGGGGTTGGAGCCTCCTTCCAGTTGCAGCTGGAAAACAAAGGAAGTTGGTGCTTCCAATGAATGTAATTCTTCAAGACATATAAGAAAAAGAATTATGTGGTTTTCTCTTGATTTGGGTTTCCACATAAAACACTGGTGTACTGTGTATGTGTGTGATTTTTCATTTCCTATTGCTCATTATTGGATAATAATTCTACATTGATATAAAACTTGGATTATTTGGAGAAAAAATATTATAATTACGTTATTACTAATTCACCCCCCCTCTCAGTAATCGAACGAAGTATACACAGACTATCAAAGATAGATCAACACCTCTGAAACAAGCATCTGAATGATATGTTTCAATTTTGAACCTTGTTGTCTACAATAGGACCCTGTTGTCAAAAAGAGAGTTAGGCCTTTAATGAACTCCAGAATTAATGAAAACTAAACTATATCATGAAAACAAAAGAGAAAACCTTGGTATTGCTTTCTCCTTCTATCATCTCCTTGTTCTTCCTTCTCATTTGGATTTTATGCATTCTAAATCAGTTGAAGTAGTTTAACTACCTCATTTAGTTAAGTTAATTAAAATTAACTAATTTTATTTTAGGGGAAGTAATAATAATAATAATAATAATAATTAAGGGTCTTTATTAAATAATAACTAAGTAGGTGGGACCCCTTGTGAATCCCTTTTTTATTCTTTACAAAAACAAACACAATTAGATAAACATTTAAACACATGCCTCCCTATAGCTCCCATAATATTTCCAAAATTTGAATATTAAATATTAGATATAATTCAAATTATATCCAAAACATGTAACAATTATATTATCCCAAAAAATAGCTTGCTGTCCAAAACTTTCTGCAGACCATTGTCTTCCAGAAATCGACCATAAACACAAAAATCCATATTTTCCACTTTGAGAGGAAATCCTTCTTCTGTCATTGTTGTCCCCTTTAGACTTCACATAATTAGCCTTAGGTTGGTTCGAACCTTGAGGATTAATCTCACTAATAACATGGGAGAAATTGTCCTTCATATGCATATAGAAGGACATTGATTTTGATGAGTCATTTGAAGGAGATGAGGGGGAGGTAACAGCTTTACCTTTGTCTTGCACATGGGAAACCTTGGTTTTAAGTCATTTTATAGCATGAGAGGACTGAATAGGTGAATGTACAGGGGAAATTTGAGCATTAGGATTTACAGGTGGAGGAGGAGCGGGTAATGAGAAGTTGGTCCAACCACGATGGTGGGAGACTGTCGGATGAACAATCTCCTGCCATCCATCATTCTCAAGAAATTTTGTTTGCATGGATACATGAGTAGGAACATGAATACCAGGGATATTTTGGGGCTGGAAGGGAGGCCTCTCTGGTTGGGGTTGAACTATCCCTTGCCCAATCCAATTGAAGAACCGAGATTCAAAACGTTGGTTCAACTCCTGAGGGTCAACATCAAAATGAATTAAGAATCCGAGCCTTGTAGGCCCTCTGTTCCAATTACCTCTTCCTCTAATGTTTCTGCTATGTCTGCCTTTGCTGAAGAAACTCATCCTGTATGCAGTAATTCATTAGTAACTATCCCTTAACAGACCATACATGACATTATCTTTATATGAAACAAAGTTTGGATCATAAATTGACATGAGAGCCATGCAATTCAATCCATAATAAAACATTTAATAATTGTCAAGTGAGAAGGGGGTGAAATAGGGTTCATGGGATATATGGAGGGATTGTAATGAGCAAAAAAGTGGTAGCATGACAGGGAGTAAGAACACAAGTACTACTCAACAATTCGTTAAATAACTAACTATGCAATCAACACCAAAATATATCAGCTGCCACCTATTTATGTGTCATATATATACCACTGTCATAAAGAGTTTAAAATTTATTTTATAGAACATGCCGTGTAAAAATGAAATTGGGATACTGAGGGGGGTATAATGAGCAAAAAAGTGAAAGTATGAGAGGGAATAATACATATATAGTTCATAAAAAATAAATTAAATCAAATAACAATCATAGCTCTATTCAGACCCACAATACAATAAAAATCCACTTTAAAACCAAAATCATTGAAGTATCGTTTATTTATAGACAAGATGCTTGCTGACTTCAAATAAAAGACAATTCAATTGCCCAGAATTCTTCAATTATATCAATCTTTGCATCTTATACAATATCTATGCAACATCATATTAACATCATTTCCAATTTCAAAATAACATCATAAGACTTCAAACTATAGTCTGTTATATTATAATGCTAATCCCTTTTCATTTAAAAAAAATAGAAATATACACAGTGATTCCAAACATCCACATCCAATATTCATTTCTTAAAATCGAATAAGAATAGCCCAGTCTTAACTTCCAACTTTTTACTTTCCATCACTGTTTGACATAGTTCAGTCCATTAAAACTCATAACTAAGCCCCAATTCAATCACACACAGGTCTTCAACAATATAATCGACACAAATCTTGATTCGACAATAGAATTTAACCAATATCATGCAACTCTAAGCCTGTGATTCTTAAAACTTTAACGTGTATAGACTTTCCTTTAAAAGGAATGCCCAATAAAAGAAAAAGTCATATCATGCTCGAGGAGAAACAAAACCAAATCGCACATAGGTGCCTCTTAAACTTTGATGGGACCATGATCGTGTTATGGCTTAACACAACAATGGATGGAATAACAATAAATTGACCAAATGGGAAGTCCTCGGGGATGTAAATAACCCATGGCCCCTTTTTTTTCAAACAAATTTATCACAGTGAGGTAATAACATAGGCTCGATCAAGAGATGATCTTCGAAGCCAGAGATATCTCATGCTCCTTTTAAAAAACAATTATTGCATACAGGTAATGAGATTTAGCTTAATCAAGGAAGAAACTTCGAAAACATAGAGAGTCTGTGCCCCTTTTTTTTAATAAGTTGTCACAGAGAAGTAACAACAAATAATCCAGGAATAATCTTTGAAGAAAAAAAGAGCTTATGTCCTTTCCAATTCACCACAGAAATTTATAACCTTTAAAAATTTGACCATGAGGCTTATCAAAGCATAACAATTAGTGACTCCAACCAAGATGAGGGAAAGCGAATTCTTAGAATACTGTGGAGAGAATACCTGAAAGAAACTCGTGGCCAACCAAACACATATAGAAACTTTCATTTAAAGAAATCGGTGATGCCCAAGACCCGACTGTACAATGCTTCCCATCAACAGTGATAGTGAATTAAATGCCATAACAAATGATAGCTCAAGGCTCAGCCAAAACAAAGCAAGAACGGTGCAAATCTCAACAGTTTCATTGCAACCTGGAGGAACAAATCATAACAACGATCGAGATGAAAAGGAGTGACAACAACTAATACCAAGATTGGTGGTAAAAACTCGCGCAATAGAAACTTAGATATTGTTACTCCATTGTCATAATTTTCCACAGAGAACCAGAATAAAACCCCAATATGACCGACATGTTTTGAGCCAATAACCAATGCACAGGATTCACACATCAAACAAATTCATTCCTTTCTTTGAAAACGCCAACATTCTAGAGTGTTCATAGAATAAACCATAAGCACAACACTGATACACAGTCAAAACTTAAGAAAAACATAGAGCTCATGCAATCCTGAGCCAAAACATCAATTCATAATACATAGGGACCATCATGGATGGAAAGTAAAGGAACCATACCTAGAAAAATTGCTTGAGGGAAGAGTTGGACTGTGTTTTATTTTCAAAACCAGAAATCACAGAGCCTCCACAACCACCAGAGCCGAAAAACCAAATGCAACTATGGCTAGGGTGATGAGGTCGAGGGTTGTTTGAGTGACGTGTAGTAAATGCATGTCTCTTCCTCCCCCATCCCTATTCAATTCAACATACAAGCCAACTCATACACCATAACATCAACCATTAATTCAAACACATATCCATTTCTATATTCAATGTTATATTGTATTGTATAGTGCGCCACCCCGAATCATATTGAAACTTTGACAACAACCATATGTATAACATTATCATATATGCTTCAAACATATAATCCTTTAACCAAAGTGCATATTCTAGCAGCTAGGTCCATCAACCTTTCATTTGTCACCATTGCAATAACCTTAGGACTTATTCATAGTTTTTTTTTTCTTTTTGTTTTTGTTCAAGTGCTCGTATCATTTTTTGCATGAAAACATGTATAAGATCATTAATAAATGTTTAAATCATAACATAACACCTATAACAAAAAAATCTTTATATCCATAGCACTTCCATGTATTGCGGGTGCCCATCAAAACCATCTAGCAATAACACATTCACCCAACCATGTTGTCATAATGAATGAAAGCATGACTTGAATCATCGAATATAGAAGACTGTGTAAGAATCATTATAACAAAAACAAAAATATAAACTTAACACATCCATCATAGAGCCACTAGTCTACAAGGGGGCCCCACCTACTAGTTAATTATTATTATTATAAATAAATAATAGATCTTAGCAATCATTTGGGAGCAGTATTCATCGTCGTTATTTTAAGCGTCAAAATTGCTGAAAGGAATTCTCTCCAAGATGAGATTATTCACACACTCCTACTCTAATTTGATAAAAGTTACTGCCCAATCACATAATGGAAAAGTGCCAATGAAGACAGTCCAACAGTTGATCCCATAATCGGGCCTCCTCTTCATGCTTGATCAAAATCAAAACTGAAAGATGTAATGGAAACAACCAATGATAACGGATTTGTTATTTATATTCAAAACATGACCAAGTGTTCCAACTGAAAAATTCCTCCATATAGTCGGCCACCAAATCATAAAAAACATGATAACCCTCAAGATATTCTAGCATTTGATCATTATGATTAAACAATCCATGTGTGCACTTTTGGCCATACCATTGTTTCAGTTGTGAATCATTAATATTTCCTTTATTCTCTATCTCAAAATCAAAGGACAAAGCCAACAACAAGTCCTCTTGTTTATGCTGAAATGAA
This sequence comes from Picea mariana, assembly GCA_032191745.1. Lineage (NCBI taxonomy): Eukaryota > Viridiplantae > Streptophyta > Pinopsida > Pinales > Pinaceae > Picea > Picea mariana. The sequence goes on from JASDQU010101093.1 coordinate 147,644, forward strand.
GTTTCCAAAGAAAATTTCTCCAATGGTAAAACCTGAGATATTTATTGATCTTTCAAAACTGCAAGCTCTTTCTCAATATTCTTGACAAATTCCTTTAAAAATATGACTTTAGATTCTGAGCTACATGGGATTGACTTTAAATAAGAAGACAAAAGAGAAGAAAATTTCTCATCAACTTCCTCATCAATGTACATATCATTCCATTCTATGAAATATTGAATGGAAAGAGAGTCTTCCATAAACTCTATCTTCTCCATCCATGTTTCCAAGAAGACAATACAGAAAGATGTAATAGTTCTAATAGATCCAGCAGGAAAACCTTCAACCCAACTTTTACACTTTTCTTGGAACGAATCATGAAACAATATAAGGAAAACATCTTCATGTTTGACTCTGAGAAGCTCAGTGAAATCACAAAAAATTGATAAATGTTTCCAAGTCAAACTTAGATCATCTCCATTAAATTTTGCACCTTTTCTCAAAAAATATTCATCCTTGGGTAAAGGATTTGGGAAACCATAAATACGTGAAAAATCTAAACATGCATACCTCAAAATGATAGTATCATCTTCTAAGTTCTTCATTAGCTCAATGGAGTCATTAGTGAATGCCTCAAGCAATAAATCTTTCTAACAGTGGAGTCACCATAGTATTATTTCATCTGAATATAACTGAGAATGGAGTCACCGGGTGGATGATTTCATCCTTCCTATGTCTGTTCGCTATCCACCATCAACAATCAGATCTAAAACTTAATACTCTTTCCGGAGGAAGATTAACCTTTCTTCCCTAGTGGAGTCGCCACTATGTTAGCACTCCATAATTTCTTAAAGATGTGAAAGAAATAACAGAGGTAACCACAAAACCACTTTGGAAGCTAGGATATAGCCCCGCCAGCTTCAGAGAGGGATCTCTCTATAAGATTTAGATTTTTTTATATTAAAATTTTAGGCTAGTTATGATAGTTCAAGGTTTGTTTGTTTGATTTGAATTGTTTGGTTGGAACAGTGAATATTGGCCATTGGGAAAATGGAGTCACAGTTTCAAATTGATCAAATACAAGGTTTAACATGCTAATATTGCAGGGCATGGTAAGGAAATTCACTGGATCCTCAAAGATTTAATGTATGGAGGAGGTGAAAAGGTCTAGAAATCCAATAAAAAAGAGAGAATTAAGGATTATGATTTTAATCTTCAGAGGAAAACACAAAAACTATTCTAAATCCAGAGACAGAGAGTACATTTAAACAAATTATGTCCTTTATATTCTTAGAATAATTCAGAATTTAGGAAACAATGGTGATAATAGAGGAAAACAAATTAAGATGAAATGCACTTCACCAACAAAGTTGACACAAGTATCCTGTAATGATTGCATTGTATTACTGGAAAATCTGATCAATGGTGTCTCTGTGGGATGCTTTACAATTCTAGTCCTATTCTTCAAAACAAATCCCAACCCTTCATACTTCGAAATGAGAAGTATTTATAAATTTGTTTACAAAAGATCCTGTCATAGCTTATCAGGATTTATTTTAGGGATATCTAAACAAAAATATATCTCTAATCACAACAATATAGGACTGTTAATATCTGCTCGGATTTATGGCACTGTTTTGATGGAAGCTTTTGATTATCTGTTCTTTGACTCTTGTTGCATTGTTGGTCCTTACTGTTGACTGTGGCTATTTCTAGAAGTATCGTGCATTGAAATATGAAATTGGGAGATTGACTACTGATATGTTGCTGCCAGTTGTCTTCATGCCCCTAAAATCTAGAATGAGGTTGAAACTATCTCCACAAAATCTTCTTACTATCCTCTCATATTGATTTCTTTTCCATTTGTCCCTTTGAATAAATTCACCGGGAAATTATCTTACAGTTGAGGATAAGTAATGGAGGTGGTAGTCTAACAACAAGCTTTGATATGATTTTCTTAGTCTTCACATGTTCTTAGTCATCAATTAGTGTAACGGGGGGGAGGAAGTTTTTGTATGGGCAGGTGGCTAACGGATAGGGGGTGTGGGGACATGTTTTGTGTAGGGAGAGGGGGAGTAATGGTAAATGGGCGGTATCGAGAGTGTGGGGATAAGTTTCGTGCAGGGAGAGGAGGAGTAGAAAGGAGAAAGGTGAGCGACAAGGACATGTTAGGTGTATTTTGGAGGGGGAGGTAGGCGATGTGTGTTAATTGGAGTGGGGGGTGAGAAACAACGAGGGAGTTCCACGTTAGGTGGGGCTAGAGTGGGTAAAAACCACTTTTAAGACCCCCCATGTATCAACAAAGGTATGTAGGTCGGCGGGGGGTGCGAAAAAAAATAAGGATCATTGATCAAGAAAAGGAAGATGCCACCAGGGAAAACTTGGGCGGATTTTATACGCTACAAGAACAACTGTCTTGTCAATTTTAACATAACAACATGCATGGAAATTAATTTTTTTAAGACATGATGCTAGACCAAAAATGGCTTTCAACAATCAACAATCTATGTAAAAAATAATCCACCTATTCCCAAATATAAGGTTCCATCCTAGAATGTCATCATGGAGTGGAATGTGATGATTTGCTTTAGAGTCAAGTGCAACAATCTTCCCTGCCCCTCTTTTGACTTAGATGTCGGTCTGAAGCACTAGATATACCATTGGAAATATGCTCCTTAGCACTATGCCATTGAAACATTTGCAACCTGATATGAACCGAATTTATATGCAAAAATCTCCCAAAGATCCATACTTTGTTTTGGCGATTAGATTTAAAAATTAAATCACTATTTGGATAGACACATTTTTTAGGCTATGACACCTAGTGATTCATAGGCTAAACCTTCACAATAGATTTTCAAAAATAGATAACTGAACAAATAGATTGCCTATATTTATAGGACCCTAACACATACAACAACATCTATCAAGGTACCATTAAAATGGCACCATTTGAGTTTCTTTACGAGAAACCGTGCCAGACGCCATTGGGCTGGGATAAACTTGAGGATAGGGTCCAGGTAGGACCATAAGCAATCCAAGAAATGGAATAACAAATGAAAACAATAAGACAAAGGATTAAAGAGGTGCAATATCAACAGAATATTTATGCTCATGCGCACCGCATTGACCAAAATTATGAAGTTGGCGACCAAGTTTTCTTGTGGGTGAAACTACACAAGATCTCGATCAAGTTTGGAAGAGGTGCTAAACTCTCTCCTAGGCTTGTGGGGCCTTTCTAAGTTGTAGAAAATAAAGGACCTATGGCCTATCGACTTGACTTTTCTGATTCTTTGAGGCGTATGCACGATGTTTTTCATGTATCTATTTTGAGACATTATGTTAGTGATACTACACATGTGATTGGCATGAGTTCTTTGCAGGTGTTAGACAAGGGTGCCCTCACAGTGGAGCCAATCCTCATTCTGGGCTATTTCATCCAACAATTATGGCGTTGAATATTCAATCAGGTCAAGGTCAAGTGGGATAATTATAGTCCACACTTGGCTACCTAGGAGGACACATATGATATGCACCAACAATTTCCTTACTTATTTGATATATTAGACATATACGTCTTGTCAAATAATTTTATTACTGCATTTTATGTACTATATAACTTCTGGATGAAGTTTAAAACAATAGAGGGTGTATGTAACATCCCACTCTTGTGAGAACATGTTATCGACTTATTCTTTGAGGACACTTGCGTGAAAGTGATCTGGTTATAGTACATGGTTATTGTTTCTCTTATGGATTTTTATGATGATGTTAATGGTTGCGATATAATGTTATTTGATATATATATATATGTATTGACAGATGTTATTGATGATTTTACCTAAGTGTGCAAAACACTTGACAGATTGTGGATGTTGAGGGCATCAATGGTACTCCTTGGACTCTGGATTGAGTCAGGGAGTGGATTGTATTTCTTTGAGTATTTCATTTATGCATATGTGACATATGATCGATTATAGTATGATTTTATATTTGGATCATTGATGGTGTTTCGTTGATAGATACAGGTCGATGAATGCTTTCTAATCTGACTAACATAAGGATTAAAGGGGGCATACACATGGACTTGATATTGAGGGAGAGGTGTGGCAACATCCATGTGACAGCCTACTAGCACTCCCGTCGTGGCTCAAATTGTAGGTTAACGATTACCTAGTTTGATAGGTCCACGATGTCGTGAGGGAAGACTAAGACAGTCGCCCATGAAGATTTCTAAGGGGCATGCAATAAGGCATGGTCCTTATTCCTTAGAAGCCCTTAGTCTCTCACAAGGTCGCCCGAATGGAGTGTTGACTCCAAGGGTTGGAAAACTACCAAAACCAGTCCAAGGTGAGTGGAAACCTTAGAGCATAGCGTGCGCTTGAAGGGAACGTCGCGTAAATAAAAATTGAGTTAATGAATCTAGGTGTCCTAGAAAACCTTGAGGGAATAATTAAAACTTGTAAAATATTTAAGCATTTCCAGATTTAATTAATTAATTAAGGATTGAAATGATTACTTATGAATCCCCAAATGAAATTCTAATCCTATTCAAAAATTAAGCCTAAGTCTAAGTTGGTAAGAAGACTAAAACTAAATCATAAATTAGATAATGAGGGGATGAAGTAAATCAATTTAAGAATTAAGAAAAGGTGAAATATATTTAAATATTTGATATAAGGCACATGTGTGCAATAAAATATAAAAGGGAGTTTTTAAAATAAGAAAGAAATGAACATGAAAGAATGTGTACGCATAGAGAGGAATCTAGAGTCTAGCTACCACTAGTTAACTAGAGAAGAATCATATTTTAACTCAACTCAGATTTAGTAAGGTGTCAGTAATTACATGGGAATATGGGGAATAGAGAGACAAATAGGAGTGATTTAAGGAATGCTTTTAGGAAGGGTGAGGGAAATTGACTTTAATTAAATAAAATGTGGAATTTATTATGCAAATTGCGGAGAGGGTGACAAGTGTAAGGGGGAAATAATTCTAATTTATCTAATTAAAAAATGAATTAATTGTGCAAGTGGGGATGTGTCATTAAGGAAACTCCTATAAATCAAATGGAAAAAATGGGAAAGAGATCACATTGGTTATGGGTAAAGTTATGCTATAGAATTTTGACCGATTTTACTTGTGAGAGTTGGGATACCCATCTTGAGAGAGAGTGGTGACTCTACCTTGAGAGGCAAGCTCAGAGATAACATATTTTTCTAGCTTTCTAAGCGTGGTCCCTTTGCGGCTCGGGGGGATAAGGGGGAAGAAGAGTACCCCTAGCATTGGCTGGGAGCTATCGGTGAAGTCTCCGTGATTAGCAAGCGAGAGGAAGGAAGGAGCGCAAATTACTGAAGAACATCTTTGATTCTTCATCATTGGTTACGATATTCATATTTGAGATTGCAATTGTATTAAGTTTATTTGTATATAAAGTTTTAAAAACTGTTGTACGTTGTAATGGATTTCTAAAATAGAATTGGTAAGTTCCTTGTTAGTTTTTTTGAATCCTAGGAGTGAATTATTGGTAAATTGTAAACATTGTTTAAGGTAAATTCCATTATATATTGAAATCTACTTGGAACTTTCTACTTGTATATGAGATTTGCTGTGTTATTTTTCCCTTCATATGAAGGCTTTGAAATTTTTAATTCTTCCTTTATCTGCTTTGCTAGTGAACGAAGTTCGCTGTGATATTCTTAATGTATTGTTTCACAAAATAGGAATTAAAACTCTCAGCCTTGATAATTGTGAATACATTACAACATGTATGAGTTTAACAACGATGGTGTTCATGATGTGAACTCTTTGTGTATTGAATTAATTATGAATGAATGAATTGTTGTTTTTAGACATGCTAAGAAAAGTGAATGTCATCTTGATCGCTTCCTAGAATTCACGTATCAAAATTTAAAAATTATTATCTAAACAATCAATTGACCCAACGAGTATTTTTGTATGTTTCCCCTTCAATTTAGTAGCTCAATTTCATTATTAACTCTGTCTTGTCCTTGAATTTTTTTTTTGGCTACATGAGATTGGTATAACCGCTTTTGTTATATTATAACTAGTAATGGAGTATGACGCCCATCTTACTTCTTCAAGATGACTAGTTTTTTCTAAGCCCAGATTGGTGTTTTGCTTGTGCACTTCATTTTCCGTGTGCACTCTCCTCCTCTTGGATTGTGGGCCTAGAGTTTTGGATCGTGGCTCTTCCCTTAACACCTTACGTTTGAGAATTTTGATGACTAGTATGTCGATTTGGGCGCTGGCCAGCTAATGAACAACCCATAAATTTATTTGTTGTTTGTTTATTTTATTTTCTCTACATCAGAAGTTGATTGCTCCCTTAAATATTATTGAGCATTGAACCTACATGAACATTTCTAACTCAATGAGAAAATCGCTATTAATTGTTGTCCATACATTAAGACTTTTCATTTTTGTCACATGTAATTTTTAATTCAATTTTTTTTTCTCAGAAAATTAATTCTAGATCAAGTGTCGGAACAAGGGTCTGATTAGGTGTCAGATCCAGGACCAGATTGAATGTCGGATTGGACTGTGGACTGATTTAATGACTATATTGAGGCGTACAACTGTGTTTCGTGACTTTGTTCCTTATCGCTTTGTGTTTGAGATGGGTTGGGAAAAACTCTAATGAATTTATTGACACTTACAACCCTTATTAACATTCTAAATTTATGAATTTCTATTTACAATGTTTTGTACAGTTATGAATATAATTTATGATTCAAAAAAAATTTAGATTTGTTGCTTATTTTAGTTTGAGAACTCTGAACTTTCATCTTGTTCTGCTGGTAGCGAGATTTTTGTGTTGATTTTATTAAGTGGAATAAATTCATAGTGCAAGATTGAAATCAGAGCTTGATATATCTTTAAATCATTCTTACTGATATTGGATTGTCTTGGTTAGTTCCTTTGTTTCAATCCTAAATTTTCCTTTCCTGGGTTCTTGTTCTTAGCCTTGGGCGTCTTGAACGATCTTATCTTGTATCTTGAACCTCTGCCTTTATCATCTTGCAAATCATGTCACTTTTGAATCCTCTACTCGCTGCCTGTGGAGTTTAATTTAAGTTATCAAAATTTAGTGCTAGATTGAGGGCCGAATTAAGGTCTGTATTGAATGTTGAATTGTTCTGCACAACGGTTTAGGTTTTGGAATAAATTCCAGAACTCCTTCTTTTGTTTCTTTACTCAGAGATGTAATTTAGCATCTAAGTATTTATTAATTGTTAAACGTAAGATTGGTTTTCTCTTAAATTCTTTAATAAATTTTGAGATAGCAATTGTATTCTTACTTATGGTTGAATAAGAAGTGGTCTTCCTTTAGTTCTTTTAAAATGGATTTATAAATCAGCTTGTGTTCTTTATTTTATTGTTAAATAAAACTTGATCTTCTTTAATTATCCTTATATATTGATATGCAAGATAGCATGTAAACTATCTTATCTAATTTTTAATTATGGGTTGAACTTCTTATAGTTCCTTGCAATGGGAATGTAAGGTAACCTTGGAATCTGTCCATATTGATTTCTATGATTGATCCTCTTAGTTCTTTTAAATGGATGCGTAAGTCGTCAACTTCTTATTAATTTCTTTATGTTGATTTTTATTTGCTTTATAAAAATTGATACATAATGAAAAGTAGCATTTTATTTTAGTGTATTTCTTAAAAAGATTGATCTTCTTGTGGTTCTTATAATTGAATATGTAGTTTTAGCTTTCAAATTAGTTACATATCCTTAGAATATATTCCTTAATATGAAGGTGCATAGCTGAGCTACATGAGGCTAAGATTGTGTTTATGGTCTTTTGGTTTTATCATTCTTTATGTAATATCCTCTTACTCATTTACACTCCTTTGTTTCTTAAGGATTGATTCAATATAGTGGATTACTTAGACACCATGAATAATTGGTGATTAAGTATGATTGATTAATCTAAGTTGATTTATGGTTTATGAATGGATTAATGGGATTAGATACTTCCTTGTTCCTCGGAACAATTGCCAGCCCTCAGACCTTAAGTGGTCAAAATCAATCGGATGAATCCTGGACTTGAGCGTCTCTTGTGTGTCTTGGAGGCCCTAACCGTGTAGGATAGGTTGGGAAGGTAGTTTTCTTAGGTTATTACTTGAGAGATGTTGATTGAATAATAGTGGTGTTTCTTTCAGTTGATTATGATGAGATTGAATGTGCAGTTATTAATGTATGTTATGACACATTTTCACTTATACTAACATTTGTTCAAAAAAATAATTACCTCTTTACTCACTTTGTTGTTCTAGAGGATGGATTGTTACACCATTTCCATTCTGGAATAGGTAAAGTTTTTAGTAACCCTACTGGATGTTGATGTTCAGCCTTCACCTGTTGACAATCTAAACATTTAGATAAATAGTCAGTTGTTTTAGACTTCATATTAGGCCAATAAAATTGTTTCCTCAAGGATGTTATCATTTTATGATAACTTGGATGACCAGAATAGGGATTTTTATGAAACTCATTGAAAATTACCAACTTTAATTAAACAGAGTTGGGCACAAATATTCTTTTTTTGAACCTTAATCTTCCATTTTTTTCGATGTTGTAATATGTCCCATTCAAATATCCTTCATTTTTTAGTAATTTTTCTTCTTTTTTGATGTATTACACATCATTTATGCTTCCAGATTTAACTTTGTTCTCAAGATAATTTTTTTTTACTAATGATGACTTCATATATTGCATTAGCTCTTCGACTAAGTGCATGTGTAACTTTATTCTCCTTCCCTTTGATATGTAGAACTTCAAAATCAAACTCGCTTAAAAGGATAACCATATTGCTTATTTTGCATTGAGATATTGTTGACTAAAAAGATGTTTCACATCATTGTTATCTGTTAATAATAAGAATTTTCTTCCCATTAAGTAGTTTCACCACATTTTTAGTGCATGAATTACAACTGCTAATTCAATGTCGTGAGTTACATAACTCCTTTCATGTTCCTTCAATTTTCGAGATTCGTAACGAATTACATGTCCATCCTGTGACAATACACCTCCTAAACCTTCTTTACTAACATCTACACAAACTATAAAATATTTGTAAGCATTAGCCACTTTGAGGATCGATGTTATAGTTAATAAGACTTTTAATTTATCGAAACTATCTTGACATTTTTGCGACCATATAAACTCCACTCTCTTAATTTGTAATGATGTAATGGGATAAGAGATTTTGGAAAATATTTCAATAAACCATCGGTAATAACCATCAATGCCCATGAATGATTATATGTCTACTACAATCTTACGTACAGGCCATTCCATAATGGATTTAATCTTTCCAAGGTCTATTGCAATACCATCATTTGATATTACATGTCCCAAATATTGTATTTTTCTTTGATAGAAGTCGCATTTGTTGAACTTGGAATATATCTTATGTAAGGTATCAATCCCCACAGAGCCTTATAAAACACCAACTAAAATAAAGAATAAATAAATTATATCTTGTACCATTTAATCATCAAGTTATAATCGTTTATTATTCAGCATAAATTTTATTTATGAACAGCATGAAAATAAATTTACGTAACAACCACATAATGCAGCATATTCATGAAAATACATACCTCTATCTCATGCTATTTCTCTAATCTCCATCTGTCCTCCATGTTGCTCTCCCCAAACCCTGCCCAAAATCGAATCCTTCCTCCCTGCCAGCTAGGAACAGAGCCTATCCAACTCCCTAGCTCCAGGATTCCGTGAGGATTCCTTGCCCCCAAGCCCAAAACTCCCAGCAACCGGTACACCCCTGCAGCAACCCACCCAAACTCCAAACCAAAAAATACAAACCAGAAAACACAGTCCCTAATCTTAGAATAAGATTATTTTCCCCCAAAGTTTCAAAAGTGCTTCTCCTGAATTCCTCTGCCCCCTCATATCCTCCCCCATTCACCGCCTCCCACCTTCATTTAATGCCACCCACCTTATCCCCCCATTTAATACCTTATCCCTCCATTCAATACCCTATCCCTCCATTCAATGCCTTATCCCTTCATACGTAAAGTTTTCTAATAATAAATTAAAAGGTATTAAGCCTTTAATTCATTACCCATACATTAAATGTGTTAATTAATCAATTAATTAATTAATCAACATATATTAAACAATAATTAATTAATTAATTAATTAATATTATTAATAAATAATCATTATTTAAATAATACACATTAGGACAGTTAATTATTTAATTAGCTATACTTGATAAACCTTAAGCAACTATTTAACCAGGGTTGTTACATACACCCACTCTTCAGGAAAATTCGTCCCGAAGTTAAAGTATTTTATGATACAAGGGAAAAGAAACATGGTTCACACATCCCTAACAAATAACCGACATTATTAGTAAGTAAGCCAAGAAACTCATACATACTAGTGTACATGTGCATGAAATGCATGTGTAGCTAGTACATACAAGTCTCGTTCATGTACTAATATCAATAACTATCATCTCTATAGTAATTTTCATATGCATCCAATCCATTCAACGAGACTATTCATTTTAAAAAAAAATACAATAAATCAATCAAATGTTTGCGAAATCCTTTAATTACAATTATCTAGCTCAACAATGTTATTTAGACAATTGTAGTTTAGTTACATAATTATGAATATTCATATACATATACATTTTATTTTCAGAAGGAAACACAATAAGTTCCACCATAAGACAAATCTCCATACACTCTCAACTATTTCTACTCATCCTTCCTCCCTAACTTACTTCCATCTTCCATTCCTATCCTTCCTTTGCTGGACTATCTTGGAGCATCAACTATATTGACCTAACTCCAAATAGAACCCGTAAGAGGAAGTGTCACTATCTTGACCAAGCTTCCCCAGCAAGAAACTGACAGTCATCATCACACGTCTAGGGGATCATGAGCTAACATCGTCCTCCCATGACTTCAGGTTTCAGAGGATACACGGTGGGAAATGCCTCCACCCCTCTTAACAGGACTAGGGTCCACACCCTACAATAGAAAATATAGTGGCACCGTGTTGCTGGGAGTTTTGTCATTGTCTATTCATTTTTGGGCAGTCTCACCACCTGAAATCCTGCACTGGTCCACATATCATAGCAATGCATCCAAACCAATATAATTTCACATACTAAGATTCATACCATATTGTTTCTCGGCCAGTGGTCATGACATCCACTTTCATCATCATTATCCCTTGGCAATGTCATAGCCCATAACCTAGCCCATAACATGCAGATTAGTCTGTAACACAAAATCATACATTTCTATGCATTATCATCATATAATTTCATACAATCATAATTTCAATTCGGCATCCACGTACCAACAACTTTAACATCAATTTTTTCAAGATATAAATATATCTCATAATATCCCATAATCCAATTAACAACACCTATTCATAAAATTATCATTTCCAAAATAGATTGCATCATATCCAACATCATTCTAATAACATTTAAACCCTCATAGGATTCTCATTCACACAATATATTGCATCATATCCATCATCATCAATAACAATTAGACATTCATAGAATTTAAATTCACATAGTAGATTGCATCATATCCATCATCATTAGTAACATTTAAACATTCATAAAGATTCATATGTCTTAAAAGTTCAAGTGTATCATTTAATAGTTTCACTTGTGAATAGAAAATAAAGGTGTGTAGGCCTCAGGGAATCTTGGTTGTCTAAGTCAAAAGGTGGTGTTACATACACCCAACCTTCGAGAAACATATTCTCAAGGTGGTAAAAAAAGTGAGGGATAATCTCATCGTAGTGTCTCGGCGTCTTCCCAAGTAGCAGATCCTAGACTATACTTGTCCCACTAGACCTTAACTTGGTCTACCAAACGGTTCCTGAGCTGTCGAACTCTATGGTCCAATATGTGTAATGGTTCTACCTGATATTTCCCGCGTCCGATACCTATAATTCCTTCCAATTTAGCTTATGTGATTCATCAGCAACATAATGACGTAGAACAGATACATGAAAAACATTATGAGTTTTATGCAAGTGGGGTGGTAGTACGAGACGATAGGCAACAGGTCCAATTTTCTCTTGGATTCTGAATGGTCCTATAAATCGAGGTGACAACTTTGTCCCTTTCCCAAACCGTATGGTACTCTTATTAGGTCTGATACGAATGAAAACTTGGTCTCCCACTTTATAACTTCGGTCGATCCTGTGTGCATCCGCATAAATTTTCTGTCTATCATGTGCTTCCTTTAGTCTCTACCTAATCTGAATTACTTGTTCCTCCATCTCTTGAATCAATTTTGCTCCAACTATTACTCAGTCTTCTAATCTATACCAACTCAATGGCATTCTGCATGGTCTTCCATACAGAGCTTCGTAGGGTGGCATTCTGATGGAGCTATGAAAACTGTTATTGTAGGCGAACTCTACCAAAGGTAGGTACTTCTCCCAATGGGTTTGATTATCCATGAAATACATCCTGAGAATGTCTTCCATGACCTGATTTACTCTCTTGGTTTTCCCATCAGTTTTAGGATGATAAGTTGTGCTTAAGTTCAACTGAGTCCCCAACGTTGACTGCAAACTTGTCCAAAACCTAGAGGTAAATCTGGAGTCCCTATCTAAATGATCTTCTTAGGTATCCCATGCAAACAGATGACCTCACTTACAAACACACATGCCACATCAGTGACATCGTAAGTGTCTCTAACCAGAATAAAATGAGCACTCTTGGTTAACTTATCAACTATCACAAGAATGGCATTGTGTCTATGAGATGTGAGCGACAAACCTACAACAAAATCCATAGATATGACTTCCCACTTGGACATAGGGACATCATGTGGTTGTAGGAGACCTTCTGGGTGGTGGTGGTCAGATTTCACTTGTTGACACTCTAGGCACTTGGCGACAAAATGGACTACATCGTGCTTCATGCCTACCAAAAATAAGAGCTTCCTCATGTCTGTGTACATTTTCTTCACCCCGCACAATAAAGTGCTCTATGGGATTCCTTCAGTATGATGCTTCGAATATCCCCATATTCAGGGATGCACATCCTTCCTTGATATCTCAATAGTCCGTCTACTTCCAGACTATATCCTTCATAATTTGGATCTAATTTCCTCCTACTCTGGAGGTTTGAAGTAACCTTTAAATACCAACTGTCTCCTTGGAGTTGTGTCAACACACATTCCCTCAGATTGACCTCTAAGGGTACCAAGGAGAAGACACTTGGTCTCCTACTCAAGGCATATGCGACCACATTTTCCTTTCCCTTGATGTATGAAATACCAAAATCGTACTCACTCATAAAATCACTCCATCGCCTTTCCATGGCATTCATATCCCTTTGAGTGAAGAGATGTTTTAAACTTTTATGGTCCATTTTGAGCTCAAAGTTTCGCCCCACAAGATAGTGCCTCCAAAGTTTTAGAGATAGCATTACAGCTGCCAACTCTAAATCATGAGTAGCGTAAAGCTCTTTGTGTTTCTTCAACTTCCTTGATGCATAAGCTATCAGTCCTTCATCCTGCATCAGCATGGCCCCCAACCCTTGCTTCGAGGCATCTGTGCAGACTATGAAGTCCTTTTCCATATACGA
>JASDQU010101093.1:161286-183671 GCA_032191745.1 Picea mariana
TACAAGTTGATTACAGGTTGGTGCATGGTTGATGCACTTGTTTATGGTACAGGTTGATTACAGGTTGGTGCATGGTTGATGCACTTTTTTTTTGTACAAGTTGATTATAGGTTGAGGTATAGACTGATGCATGGTTGATGCATGGTTCATATTTATTGGTACAGGTTTACAGTGGTATATATCACAGTGATAGTGTGAAAGTGGTTCCATCATTCTACTTCTACTTCAGGGTGGCAAGATGGGGCAAGGACAGGTGGTTGTAGCCACCTTCTAGTTGTAGCCGAAGAACATTGGGGGTTGTATCCTCCTTCTGGTTGTAGCCAGAGATTTGGGGAGTTGGAGCTTCCCTCATGTTGTAGCCTGAGAAACTAGGGGGTTGGAGCCTCCTTCCAGTTGCAGCTGGAAAACAAAGGAAGTTGGTGCTTCCAATGAATGTAATTCTTCAAGACATATAAGAAAAAGAATTATGTGGTTTTCTCTTGATTTGGGTTTCCACGTAAAACACTGGTGTATTGTGTATGTGTGTGATTGGTTATTTATTACTGCTCATTATTGGATAATAATTCTACATTGATATAACATTTGAAGAAAAAGGATTATAGTTACGTTATTATTGATTCACCCCCCCTCTCAGTAATCCAAAAATACATGTGATTGTGTTTGATTAAAAATATTGAATGTGTTCAATCCTTTATTTGTTCACTATCATACCTCTTCTTCTTTATTTTCCCACATCTTCCTTTATTCTTTCATTTTTCCCACATTATTGTTCATCAAGATTATCCTTTTTACCTATAATTCTGCAAAAAAAAAATTAGTATGTCTATTTTAAAATGTACAATCAAAGCAATTTTATTTGCAAAATGCAAATCAAAGTAAAAAAATTTCTTTGATTTCCTATTAGTTATTACTCAATCCAATTCAATTTCTAGAAATGCATCATCTGATTCAACGTGGCTAGAGAGGATGAAAAATTCTTTTTTGACAAGTGGTCAATGTTTTATCATCATACAACTGTAAAAAAATAATACCATATTGATCGGGTGAACTTAAGATCAAATATTTATAAGTTCTTCCTCAGTCATTATATTTTATGTGCATGATAACATATAGACCACAATATACCGTGTATTCTTTTGACCCTAGTCGTATCATGTATCCATATACAAAAATAAGGGATACATAGGTTACATTGAGTAAATAAGGCCATGATGACACATCAATAGAGACATGTCAGTGGTGAGTGAATGACACATAGAATGAACTCTAGATTCCACATAGGTCAACCCTAAAGACATGGCACGTAACTAGCAACTAATGTAGACATGCATCCAGTAACATCACAGAGGGCCTGATATCTTAAATTTGGAGCATCTAGGAGGCAACAATAACTCCCATGATTAATCATTATGGATCCAAATACAATTGATGATGGGTGATATGAGGTATCCAAAGAATCCAGGGCGTTCAAAAATAGTTCTACAAACTCAACCCAGATGTCGAATATAAATCATATGCAAAGAGAAATATGGAATCTGGAGTATCTAAGAGGTCAAGTTAACATTTATCACTAAGATATCATATTGGGATACAATGGCAGATAAATCACATCCAATATCTAGGGTCTGGAGAGGATAAAACAATCAATCCTAAATTTCCTTTCAGATATGAATGCAAGACTCATGGGAAACAATTATCTGGTGAGCTAAAATAAAAATTCTATGAGCCCTCTCCAGATCTGGATATGTCAAGACCATTATCATCCTTTCTCAAATTAATTTGATGAACAAGCATCTAGATACTGATTCAAGATGTTGAAATCTAAATATTCAGGTAACTCAAGTTATGATTGTTGATTATTGATCCAGATACTTAAAAATGACGTTTCCTTTAGAATTTGAACATTATGTGAAGCAAATGAGAATTCCAATTTGATTAAACAAAAAATAAATAAATAAATCAAAAGAACATCATTGAAACAAAATTGTAAACAACTTATATAGATTTATAAAAATTGATCAAACATGAACTAAACAACATAAAATATGTACAAATTTGATAGGATCAAATTAAACCATTTAGAAACAAAGAAAAATGAAGGGTCCCCATTATTTAATGAAGGAATCATAAAATAATAGGGTGGTTGTTGTATTGTCTACAATAGAAACATTGCATGGAAGAAATTACAATACTCTAGTTAGTTAGGACAATATAGCAAACATAGTAGTACTTGGGATAAAGTTTCCTCGATAAATGGAAGAGAAAATTGTCAATATCAAGCAAAATTTAAAGGTGGCATAGGACAAGTAAAAGAGTTATGAAGATAAAGGATATATACCAAGGGAATTATAGTTCGGGAGCATGTATTTCTAAAAGTGAAACCAAATAACATTTCAATGAAGTTGGGGAGCTGCACTAAGCTAACAACTAGATATTGTGGTCCAATTGAGATCTTGGATAGGTTAGGACCTATTGCATGCATTCTTGTATTTCCTACTAACATAAAAATTCATAATGTATTTCATGTATCTTTGTTAAAAAATATGTGCATGGATTGAACCAAGTCATTGATTGGACTTTGGTCCAGGTGGAACCAAAAGGTGACTTCTAGGAGCAACCAGTGTCCATATTGGTAAAGGTCCAATGGACCCATTACAACCCAAAAGAAGTAACCTATGATCTAGAAGTAGCTATGTGGGAAGCGTATCGACATGTTTTTTCAAATTTTGATGTCAAAATGTTTTGATATTGCACATAGTTTGAATGTTACACCGGGGAGACTGCAAATCTAAAGGGAGGGATATGTCATACCCCAATTTTGATCCCTATATTATTAATGTATATGTATATGATGAAATGGATATAATACAAACATATGTTACTTGTAAATTGTACATTGAATGATAATATAAATACTTAATGGGTTGCAAAAGAAGAAGAACAAAGAATGGGGGCATATGAGTCCATGAGAGGGGAAAGAAAGGGGGTTTAGGGGCTAAGGGGAGAACAATTTTATTTTATTGATGTTTTACATTATTTAACCTTATATTTATTAAACCTTTGATTTATGTTTATCCTAAGTTCTTAAGCTTGGGATTAGTTTCCAAAAGAAAGGTATGAGGGCTTCTTATGAAGGCATGTGATCTCTCACATGCATGAAAAATATGACCCATCATATTTGGGCATGCAAGGTATTATTCATGTTCATTCTTCCTTGTGCTTTTTTCTTTGAACTTGTGATTCCATAGTATTGATGTAATAAAATGTTGGAAAATTATAGCCAGGAAACTATGAGGGTATTATGAATGTGTGCAAGGGGAAATTGTTGTTAATGAGGAAATTTAACTACAAGTGATAATACTTGGAATCCTTGCAATGAGATTTCCTATCCAAATTAGAGACTTGGAGGGAAGTGGGATATCTCGAGGGATTATTTAGCAGAGAAGGGGATCCCATTCCTTGGGTTGTGAAAGTTTAGAGGAAAGAGGGTCGGTGGAAACTTACTGGTGAACTCTACGAATTGGGTTGTGTGAAGAGACTAGAGACAAGACATAAACAAAATCACCCTTGTGGATTTTTATATCCTTAGGTAGGGAATGGCCTTTATTGTAGAGAGATTAAGTGGATTGGAGAACTTATGGTTGTGTGGAATGTCCTTCTTTTATAGCAAGTTGGTGAATAATTTCTAGAAATATAATTGTTCTTGATTTACATATGAATGTGTTAAACTATTATGGTTGTTCCATGAATTGAATTAGTTTATAGTTTGTTAAGTGTTTTTTACATGTTTAAGCTTGCATTTGTAATTTATGGTGTCATTGTGGCTGAATGGTTGAACTATAATTGCATAATATTGTATTGTGATGCATGCAAGTGTTAAATAATTAATAACAAGACAATGGGGAAAGGTATCAGAAGAGGTGATTCAAAGAATGGAAGTCTAAATGCATTGCATAATGGTATCATAGAAAACATTAGTGTGAATATGGTTTGATATGGAGTACCCTATAGCCTCAATAATGCACTGGGGTTATTGGGTATATTACATTATCAATCCTACCAAAATCAAATAAGATAATAGGGAAGAATTATTTAGC
This sequence comes from Picea mariana, assembly GCA_032191745.1. Classification (NCBI taxonomy): domain Eukaryota; kingdom Viridiplantae; phylum Streptophyta; class Pinopsida; order Pinales; family Pinaceae; genus Picea; species Picea mariana. Next base: position 165,384 of record JASDQU010101093.1, read on the forward strand.
ATGAATCTGGGCTAGGTGGAATATCACAACATTAGGTACTAATTAGTAGTTAGCATGGTTGTATTTTTTCTTCTTTAGTGTAGTGTAAAAGCTTAAACTTTGAAGAGAAGAGAGGGTTTACAAGGAGGATGTATTCTTACCTAATTGTTATTATTATTCCTCGCATTAGGTTCTATAGACTACACTCTTGTCAATGATCAATTACAACTCCCTAGAATAATGCCATCTAAATTGTGTTAAAATACAATAGCAATTTCACAATTTGTAATTCTTTTTATCGAATATATTAATACAATGTTGAAGGATCATATCCTATCATTGAGATGGGGGTCGTGAATCAGTGACTCAATAATTTGTCAATTTTTATTTTGTTAATGCAAACAAAACTTTTAACACAATATTTATCATGGAACCCAATTGGGAAAACCACAAACACTTTTCTATTAACTACAAAATTTTGTTTTACATGTTACATAGACAGAATATGTTCTTCCTTTTAGATCAGCACCAACTGATTAGGATGCACACACACTCTTGTTCACCAGCCCCAACTGGTAGGCGGCTTCAATGCCCTATTTAGTCAGCTACAACTGACAAGGAAGCACCAACTCCCCTGCAGGCACCAACCTGCCCTTGCACCACCCAACCTCCCTTATTTTATGAATCTTGAAAACATGTGTATCATGTCTTCACTTCATCTCTCTCTTCTTCTGTGATTTAATATATCTTTTGATTCGGACTGCAGAGACACTTTCTTCTCACCACACTTTCTCATTTATATAATCTTCAAAATGACGTGATTTATAACAAATTGTGTCCTTTTGCTTGGACCATCGCACCTCCTCATTTAACTTAACCATCATCTCTGCAACTACTGAAAAAATCGAGTTCTGCTGAGGCGCTTCCTTCAAACCATTACATATGACTGACAACGCAAAACCACAGGCTTATCGACTTAAGCAATGTATAATATTTTTCCTTTAATTCTCTTATTCCATATGACCACGGGTAGTGACCAGGCACTAGCCAAGCGAGTGCTTAATCACTTATCATAATCAATGGTCACATTTTAATCTCTCAATTAGATGGACGGTTCTCATTTACCTCGGGACTTTGAGGGTTCAAATAATCGTAGCTATGTTTTCCTCTAGAGTGATCACCTGCTGAATAAGTCATAAAACGGTGGATATCGCTTACTATCGGTTAACACTTCCACTTACACTATCCTTCCACTGTACTGGATAAACGGTTGAGAATTATCTTGAAGTGTTCTTCAGATAGGATGACTCATGTCAACTTCGAGACTTCGTCTTTTGGGACTTTGGGACTTAGGTCATTTGCTAGTGGTGAAAATCTTGAAGTAAAACTCCCAGAGTGACGTCACTTGTTGACATGACATGGGCCGAGTGGCTGCCACGTGTCACTCATATTTGTGATTTACATGTACCTGAAATGACAATTTCATCTTGACACTTGTCATTATCTGACTGTTCCACATGTCCTTGATGATGTGGTCTGCTAACGTAGATCTCCCGATGTGGCACGTATTCTTCTCCTTGATCTAACGGTTAGAATACTATCTGAAATGTATCTCAGATCGATGGTTGAGAGTGACTTCAGAATTTCAGCCTTCGATACTTTGGGTAATTCGATCTCTCCACTTCCCAGTTCTCATGAAGTGAGATTCCCTAAAGTGTAACCTCCTCACAACTTATAACTCGAAATGAATGTTGGTCATTGATCATGATCTTAGATTGATGGCTCGATCTCTCTACGATGTTATTTTTCCTTGGTTTAAATCCAACTGCTCTTCTTCTTTTCTTATCCTAACCTTCCACTTTAAAGTGATCCAACGACTATCAACAATTTGGGTATTCAAGATCTCAATTCTTGTGCCTTGCTTATCCTATCCTTCCACAACTATCGGGAATTTGGGTATTCAAGATCTCATTTATTTTTCCTTGCTTATCCTATCCTTCCACTTAACTTGATCCATCGGTCGAGAATGATCTCAAAGTAGATCGATGATCAAGGATTATTGTGGGGTCATCAACTAGCATGACATTTAAAACTATCATCGAGTTCCACAATGGAAGCTGCTTTTTGGTAGTGGAACTGATGCCAAACGTAGATCTATTGACGGGTGGCCATCAACAATCAATGTGGATTCTGGAACCATAACTTGCGCGTGGTTTATCCTGTCACCCAAACTCCTCAATTAAAGTTGTACGATTGTTGGTGGATCAACCAAAGTCATCGATATTTGAATCTACAAGATCTGACGGTCCTAACTAATTGCGGGATTGGAAATAACACATCGTTTAATTCTCCTTTCTTTCTGAAATCTATCCCTGTCGTTGATATGGATCTTGCGTATCTGATGGTCACAAATTAATCTGATCATTTTGTGGATCAACCATAGTCATCGATCTTTGAGTTGATGAGATCTGACAATCTAGACTAATTGTGGGATTGGAAATAGCATGTAGTTTAATTCTCCCTTCGCGCTCCGCAATCAATCCCTGCCCTTGATCTGGCTTGCATATCCGACAGTCACAACTTGATCTGATCATTGACAAATCCTCCAATGATCTTTAATCCCATGGTCACTCATATGAGCAACGTTCGTTACATGATATGATCAACACCGCCAATTTCTTGATTGGATAGTTGTTGAGGCTTCTCACCTTTTCCTGTGCATTGATCGAATTCTCAGTCTTTCCATCGATCCCAACGATATTTCTACAATGCGCTCTTCCTTATGAGATTTGATTTTCATTTGCTAACCCTCCTGATATTTAATATCTTCATATTGTCCTACTGTTTGACATCAATGACAACACATTAATGACACTATATCCAATAATCTCCCCCTTTTTCATTGATGGAAACACACCAACTTTATACACAATATCCCCCTATTATGATGCTTCTCTCCTCTTCATTTACTCTCCCCCTTTGACATCAATGAAAAATGGTTGCTTCCCCTATGGTAAATCTCTTTTTGTCTGTATACTTCTGACCAAAATCTAAACTCGGGTAACTCCTCTTGCAATAATACTTTTCCTGTCATAACTAAATGACTCCTTCTAACTTTGATTCTTGTCTCCCCCTGAATTGATGCTAATTGATGAATTATTTTATTGAGATATTATATTAGAAGAGCGATTACTCCCAATCTTTGTCTGAGATATTAAAATACATCTCTTCTTAAGGGTTTTGTGAAAATATCTACCACTTGTTCTTATGTTGGGACATATTCCAATTTAATGTTCTTATTTTCAGCCTAATCTCTTAGATAGTGGTATTTTATGGGAATGTATTTTAATTTGGAGTGTTGGACAAGGTTCTTGGAGAGACTTATAGCGCTTGTATTATCACAGTAGATAGTAGTAGGTTCTTCAAATACTGTTTTGATGTCTTGTAAGGTTTGTTTCATCCATTCCACTTGTGTGCAACATTCTACTGGTACAATATACTTAGCTCCAGTGCTAGACAGAGAAATTGAGGACTGTTTCTTGCTTATCCAAGATACCATTGATTCTCCCAAAAATAATGCTTCTCCAGTTGTACTTTTTTTTTCATCTACACAACCTTCCCAATCTGCATCTGAATAGGCTTTTAAAGTGAATGAATCCTTAATAGGGTACCACAAACCAAGATCTATGGTTCCTTTCAAATACCTAAAGATTATTTTCACAGCTTGAACATGGATCTCTTTTGGTGTTTCTTGGAATATAGCCACCATCCCAACAACTTGCTTGACATCAGGTCCAGAATTTGTTACATAGAGTAAACTCCCAATCATTGATCTGTAGTGTTTTGGATATACAACTTTGGACTCATATTCCTTGCTTAGTTTGCATCCAACTATCATAGGTGTACTAATAGGTTTGCAATCCTTTCTTTTCTAACTGGAATCTCTTAAGCATATCTTTAACATACTTAGACCGATGGATAAAGAATCCTCTTTTGGATTGTATTATTTGTAATCCAAGAAAGAAATCAAGTTCGCCAAGCAAGGACATTTCAAATTCTTGTTGCATACTTATAGCAAAGTCCTTACTGATTTTTTCATCATCACTTCCAAATATAATATCATCAACATATACTTCCACAATAATCATCTTATTACCAACAATTTTAAAATAAATATTGTTGTTTGTTGATCCTCTTTTGAGGCCTTGTTTTTGTAAATAAGAATCTAGCCCTGCATACCATGCTCTGGGTGTTTGTTTTAGCCTATAGAGTGCTTTATTTAGTTTACATACATAGTCTCCTTTGTTAGTTAATTGAAATCCTTCTGGTTTCTCAATATAGACTTCCTCTTCTAAGTTTCCATTGAGAAATGTTGACTTGACATCCATTTGGTATACTTTAAATTTTTTGTAGCTGGAGAAAGCTAAGAACATCCTAATTGCCTCTAATATGGCCATAGGTGCAAATGTTTCTTCATAGTCTACTCCTTCAACCTGAGCATACCCTTTACATACCAATTTAGCTTTGTTCCTGATTACTTTCCCATTCTCATTCATTTTTTTTTATATACACCCATTTAGTTCCAATGACATTTTTATTTTTTGGTCTTGGAACTAGTTCCCAAGTTTGATTTTTTTCAATCTGGTCCAATTATTCATTCATAGCATTGACCCAATTCTCATATTTGCATGCCTCTTTGATTGAGCTGGGCTCAATATGTGACAAGAGTGTTATTTCTGTCTGATACAACAGTTTTCTTCTTTTGTGCACTCCATCACTTTTATTTCCAATAATTAGTTCTTCAGGATGATTCTTTTGAGTCATTCTTGAGCGTGTCTTTGTGTCTCTTGTTGGGGATTCTTCTCTTAACTCTTCTTCTCTAATATCTTCCTCTTCTTCACAAGAGTGTTATTTCTGTCTGATACAATAGTTTTCTTCTTGTGTGCACTCCATCGATTTTATTTCCAATAATCAGTTCTTCAAGATGATTCTTTTGAGTCATTCTTGAGGGTGTCTTTGTGTCTCTTCTTGGGGATTCTTCTCTTAACTCTTCTTCTCTAATATCTTCCTATTATTCACTAGTATCCATATCATCCTCTTTCCTTTCTTCTTTATTCTCTTCTACTTCATCTGCTTGTGTACTTACTAACTCATCATCATCTTCATCTTCACTGTCAAGTAAAGTCTCTTGATGTTTGATCCTTATCGTTTTTAAATCATCCACCTTGACATCTACAATCTCAACAATATTATGCAATCTAAGATTGTATCATCTGTATGCTTTCTTGGTAGAAGCATATCCAAGAAAGATACCTTTATCAGATCTAGCATCAAATTTTTTGATATTCTCATCAACCTTTTGATGTAGCACTTACTTCCAAAGACCTTGAAGTATTTTACCGAACCATAGTTCATAAGGAATCATATTATTATTAATCTTGAGCTGACCTATGTTCAATATGTATATTGTTGTTCTTACATCTTCCCTCCAATATCCATCAGATAATTTTTCTTCATTGAACATAGTCCTTCAGCCTCTTGAACTGTTCTATTCCTTCTCTCAGCAATCCCAGTTTGTTGAGGTGTTCTGGCAACAGAGAATTGTCTTTTTATTCCATGGGTTTCACAGAAGAGATCAAACTCTTTTGAGGTGAACTCACCACCATTGTTTGATCTAATACGTTTGATTTTTGTCTCTTTTTCGTTTTCAACAAGGGTCTTAAAAGATTTGAATTTGTTAAGTGCTTCTAATTTTTCCTTGAGAAAACATACCCAACCCATTCTAGTAAAATCATCAATGAACATCATAAAGTAGGAATCTCCTTGCAAACTCTTGGTCCTTGTAGGTCCATAGAGGTCGGTGTGAACAAGCTCTAAAGGTTTTTAGGTTGAGTATTATTTTGTCTTGAACCTTATTCTAGTTTGCTTCCCTAGTTGACAGTGTCTACACATAGGATTTGAGGGATTTATGATCTTTGGCAAGTTTCTTACTGCCCCAAGATTGTTTACTTTCACTAAACTGTCAAATTTAATGTGCCCCAACCTTCTATTCAATAGCCAACTTTCATCTACTAAATTTGTATGGCACTCCTCATTCAATTTTGTATTTAGTATGTATACAATCTCGGGAGTTCTAGGAGCAGTACCAACCAAATTTCCTGAGTCCTCTCTCCTAATCTCACATTTCTGGGAATCAAAGATGCAAAAGTACCCTTGATCACAGGTTTGGCTGACACTTAATAGGATAGGTTTCATATTTTCAACAAGTAGCACATCCTTGGCTTTGTCTTTTCCCAAACTCACAGTGCCTTTCCCAAGTATGTTACATGAAGTGTTGTCACCAAATGTAACTTTACCCTTTTGTTTATTTAAGTTCAAAAAATTGTCCTTGTTTCCTGTCATATGTTTTGAGCACCCTCTTTCAACATACCAGAGATCTTCTTTATCTTGAGCTTTCAAGGCAATGATACATTCCTCTTTTGATGTTTTTTCTTTCCAAAACTTCTTTTTCTCTCTAATGAACTTTGGTTTTTCTGAGACTTCCATTAATCTGCAACTACTGGACTTATGTCCATAGTTATGACATATGAAGCATTATATGTCCCCTTCTTGTAGAGGTGCAAAGGATTTATGGTTTCTTCTTTTAACTTGATTCACTTTTTGGTTATTTTTAAGGTTATAGTTCTTAACCCTCAAATTTTTCCTTCTATAAGCTCTACAATTCATAGCTTTGTGTCTGAAATTAGAGCATGCAAAGAAATAACCAAAGAAAATGTAAGGATACATGTTTTGATAAACCTTCCTTGGTTTTCTCTTATATTCCTTCTTGATGGGTTGAAGTAGTCCTCTGAATTTATGATCATTACTTGTCTTCTCTTCATCTTTCTTCTTGAATGTATTGAAGAGAGAAGTTGCATAATATTTTGAGTTAACTTGGTTTTCTTATTAACAATAACCTATTCCATTTTTATTACTTAAATCCATTTGTGTGGTAATAATCTTATCTAATATTTTAGAGCTATTTTCATATCTTGTTTGAATGAGTTTTGCATCAAGTTATTTTCTTAGGTGAACTATTTTTTCCTCCATTCTTTCACAGGTTATTTGTTTTTCTTTAAGAGACTTTTCCAGACTTTCTTCCATCCTATTTTCTTCTAGGATTTGGTTTTTCAGGTTGCTCATGAGTTTCTCCATCTCTTTTTCTTTATGTTCATGTTTTTCATTTTGTTCAACTACAAGACTTTTCAGTTGTCTATATCTGGTTTTGTATTTTCTTAATTCATCCAAGGCATTGAGAAGTTCTTCTTCCATATTAACCTCTGCTTCATCTTCTGACTCTTCCTCATGCTAAATTTATTCTATCTTATTAGGTTCTTCAATACGTAGAAAAAGGAATTCATTATCATCACTGTCACTGGATTCTGATGAACTGTTGCTTTCTTCTTTTGAGTTAAAAAAATTTTCCCTTTGTAAAACCCTTTTTTGTAGTCGGGTTTTTCCTTCTTATTGTATTGTTTATTTTTGTCTTCTACATCTATGGGAGTGGTTTTTGGAACATCATATCCCTTTTCAACTTATTTCCACACTTCTAGTCCAATGGACATCAGATAGATTTTCATTCTAACACTCCAGAAGACATAGTCTTCACCATCAAATAGGGGGCCTTTTGATTACATCTTTGACTGCTGATCCATTATGATGTATATTTCTCTTCAAGTGATTTAAAACTTTAGTGACGAGACCCACTTGGATACCAATAGAAGGATCAAATCTTGTCACTAAGAGGGGGGGGTGAATCAGTGACTCAATAATTTGTCAATTTTTCTTTTGTTAATGAAAAAAAAATTTTAACACAATATTTATCATGGAACCCAATTGGAAAAACCACAAACACTTTTCTATTAACTGCAAAATTTTGTTTTACATGTTACATAGATGGAATATAGTATTCCTTTTAGATCAGTACCAATTGATCAGGATGCACCCACACCCTTTTTCACTAGCACCAACTGGTAGGAGGCTTTGACCCCCTGTTTAGTCAGCTACAACTGACAAGGAAGCACCAACTCCCCTACAGGCACCAACCTGCCCTTGCACCACCCAAACTCCCTTATTTTCTGAACTTGGAAAACTTTTGTATCATGTATTCACTCCATCTCTCTGCTTCTATGATTTAATATATCTTTTGATTCAGACTACAAAGACACTTTCTTCTCACCACTCTTTCTCATTTATATAATCTTCAAAACGACGAGAGTTATAATGCATTGTGTCCTTTTGTTTGGACCATCGCACCTCTTCATTTAACTTAACCATCATATTTTCAACTACAACAAAAATCAAGTTTGCTAAGGCTCTTCCTTCAAACCATTACATATGACTGACAACGCAAAACAACAAGCTTATCGACTTAAGTGATGTATAATCTTTTTCCTTTAATTCTCTTATTCCATATGACTAGAGGCAGTGACCAGGCACTATCCAAGTGAGTGATTGATCACTTATCAGAATCAACGGTCACATTTTAATAACCTGATTAGATGGACGGTTCTCATTTACTTCAGGAATTCAGGGGTTCAAATAATCATTGCTCCATTTTCCTCCGGAGTGATCACCTGTTGAATATGTCATAAAATGGTGGATTCTACTTGTTGTTGGTTAACACTTCCACTTACACTATTCTTCCACTATATTGGATCAATGGCTGAGAATGCTTTCGAAGTGTTCTTCAGATCGAACGACTCATGTAAACTTTGGGACTTTGGCTTTCGGGACTTCGGGACTTAGGTCATTTGCTGGTGGTGAAACTCCCAAAGTAAAACTACCGAAATGACGTAACTTGCTGACGTCACTTGTTGACATGGCATGGATTGAGTGTCTTCCACGTGTCACTCAGATTCATGATTTACACGTACCTGAAATGCCAATTTCATCTTGACACTTGTCATTATTTGACTATGCCACATGTCCTTGCTGAAGTGGTCTATTGACGTAGATCTCCCGATGTGGCACATATTCTTCTCCTTGATCTAACGGTCAGAATACTATCCGAAATCTATCTCAGATCAAAAGTTGAGAGTGACTTTGGAATTTCCACCTTCGGGACTTCGGGTAATTCGATCTCTCCACTTCCTAGTTCTCCCGAAGTGAGATTCCCCGAAGTGTGACCTCTTCACAACTTATAACCCGAAATGAATTTTGTTCGTTGATCATGATATTAGATCAACGACTCGATCTATCTGCAATGTTGCTTTGCCTTGGTTTAAATCCAACGGCTCTTATTCTTTGATTATCCTATCCTTCCACTTTAAATTGATCCAACGACTATTGAGAATTCGGGTATTCAATATCTCAGTTCTTTTGCCTTGATTATCTTATCCTTCCACTTAAATTGATCCAACGACTATCGAGAATTCGATTATTTGAGATCTCAGTTCTTTTTCCTTTCTTATCCTATCCATCCACTTAACTTGATCCATAGATCAAGAATGGTCTCAAAGAATATCAACGATCAAGGATGATTGTGGGGTCCTCAACTAGCACGACGTTTAAAACTATCGTCAAGTTCCACAATGGAAACTGCTCGTTGGTAGTGGAACTGATTCCAACCGTAGATCTATTGATGGGTGACCATTGATGGTTGATGTGGATTCCAGAACCATAACTTACACGTGGTTTATCCCGTCGCAAAAACTCCACAATTGAAGTTGTGTGATTATTGGTGGATCAACCACAATCGTCAATCTTTGAATCTATAAGATCTAACGGTACTGACTAATTGTGGGATTGGAAATAACACATTGTTTAATTATCCTTTTTCTCTCCACAATCTATCCTTGTCGTTGATCTAGAGCTTGCGTATCCGACGGTCACAACTTAATATGATTGTTCGGTGGATTAACCATAGTCGTCGATATTTGATTTGATGAGATCTGACGATCTAGACTAATTGCGGGATTGGAAATAACGTGTATTTTATTTCTCCCTTCGTGCTCTGCAATCAATCCCTACCCTTGATCTAGCTTGTGTATCCGACGGTCACAAATTGATCTAATCGTCGACCAATCCTACAACGGTCCTTAAGCCCATGGTCACTCATATGAGAGATGTCTATTACATGAGGCGATCAATACCGTCAATTTCTTGATCGAACGGATGTTGAGGCTTCTCGCCTTTTCTTGTGCATCGATCAACTCCTCAGTCTTTCCATCGATCCCGATGGCATTTCTACAATGTGCTCTTCCTTCTTAGTTTTGAACTTCATTCGCTAACCCTCCTAAGCTTTAATCTTTGCATATAGTCCTATTGTTTGACATCAATGACAACACATTAATGACACTATATCCAACAAATGTTAACATGATGCTAATAATATATTATACATTTATCTACATGATGTTATTCTAACACAACATGATGCATAAATGACACAAACCTAACAACTACGACACATGGAAATTTTTAGTGATATGTCTACAACATCGAAACAATATTGCTCAATGTAAACATGACACAAGAGGTTATTCAAAGAATGGAAGTCTAAATGCATTGCATAATGGTATCATAGAAAAAATTAGTGTGAATCTGGTTTGGATATGGAGTACCTCATAGCCTCAATAGTGCACCGGGGTTATGTTGACCAAAATTGGTCACCTATATTTTCCACTCTTGAATTCATAAAAAAAAATGATATCGGAAGATGAAATTTTTTGAACTATTATAAGTTCATTGTATATCCTTCGTTCTCAGCTTTGCCATGCATTTCTTTGAATTAGAATCTGAGTCTCTATGACCAAGGTATGCATAGTTTTGTCCAAAATTCCAATAGAGATATTACAAGAAGAAATGTGAAGAATTTTGCTAAGTTTCATTTTCCCCTCACCCCTCCTCTCCTTTCCATATTTAACCATTTTATCTCTTACTAAATTTTCCACACTTAGCCATTTTTCCTTATTCTCCCTCCATACTTAACTATTTCCACGTTCACATTCATTTTCCCTTTTTCTTATCTATTTCCATGTTCACATTCATTTTCCCTTTTTCTTTATTTTCCCAATTCTTTTTATTTTCCTTTCCATTTCTTTTTCTTATTTTCCTTTTCCCTTAACTCTTTTTATTTTCCATATAATTCTTTTTATATTCCATATTTTCCATTTTTCACGTAAACCATTATATATCTTCCAACACTTAGTCAATTTCGATTTTGGACTTTCAGACTTGCAGAGTCATGTTTAATGTTCAAATTATATACTTTGTAAGTCGTCTAATGTTCTCCACACTTAGAATTTTTCACAACTTTTTACCATTAATTACTTCCCTACCTACCTTCGTGTTCACATAACCCCTCCTATTCCCCATATTATTTAAATAATTTTTCTCTTATCCTAATTTCAATGGGCATATCTCCAAGTGACACATGGCATACATATGGAAGCTAAGCATTGGTGACACATGGCAGCAAGTAAAATCAGGACACGTGGAAACAAATCAGGTGGTGACATGTGGCAGATCTGATATACTATCACACAGGGACACTGGGCGATGATGTGGATGTTGACTCATGTTGACTAGGTGATTATGAAGATTCCATTGGGCGTTGACTAGGCATGAGGTGGACTATGATTGGAAAATCAAAATTTTAATTATTCATTAATTTTCTAAGGGGTTGAGCTACAAGTCTCCATAGTCTTCATTTGATTCTTATTAAGTGTATATTACATTTTTCAATATATACACTAAACACTCTTAAAATTCCATGCATGTGGGATAATAATTATAAATAAAAGTCAAAATTTAACAAAGGAGGTTGAAATTCAATCCAATGGCCCACATTTGCCCATCAAACTTGATTGGTGATGGCTGAGTCACGATCTTGCAAAGGCTATATCTTGAGCTCCCAACCTCCATTTCCAACAACATTTATACCGTTGGAAAGGTATTTAGATGAAGAATATGATGGGAAAGGTATTGAGAGATTAAATTTTCCAAAATTGTTTGAAAAAATTAAAATATCAGTCAATAACAGTTTTATGCTTTGTTGATAAATCTGTTGAATACCTCGACTTCACGAGGTCATATCTTGAGATTCGGGAGTCGGATTTGGACACAATTTATATAGTTGGAAAGATAAGAATATGGATATCACATAGAAATTGGTTTCAATGACTGAAAGTTTGATTATCCTATCCATTAAATTAAATTACAATCATATTTTTAAAAGGACAATGAATTAAATTTTGAAAATAAAAGTTTAATTAATTTTTTTCATATAAAACAAAAAGGGACCCATTTTAAAAATATGGATATTAATGATGTAATTTAATTAATGAGGACTTAATGAGGAATTAATTAAAGAGGATAATTCAAGAATAAAATTGTACAAGAAATTCAAGAAGGAAAAACCCTAATTACTCAAGTAATTAGAAGAACCGACTTTAAAAGAGATGAAAGACATAATCAAGTAGACAAAATAAAAATTATGAGAAGGGTAGTGAAGAAGATCAGAGGAAGAATAAGGTACAACCATGAATACATAGCCAAGATTCTGATCAAATAAAATAGATCTCCATCTCCTCCACTCGTTCTATTCTTCTACACCATTTCTCATAGCTTTATGCTTGAGTCTCTAAATTGGTCACAAGGTTCCGTTCTTGAGTGTTCTTCTTGTATTATTCCAAAATATTTTTCTTGTATGATCATGGAGTATTTACAGCCATATACATGATTGTCAAATATTTTGTAATGAAGAACATTTTTTATGAATAAACTCCACAAAGAATTTCTTTGGGGTTGATTTCGACTGTATCTTGTAACTTTGAGTCTTAAGTATGAGGTATTTGAGATTGACCTATCAAATTATCTTTTGATATTGATAGTAATACTCTTTTAAAATTCTTTGAGATGATCAAATTATTCTCTCATATTTTTCATGAGGAAGACATGGATGCATTTATATATCATCAAGAATATTGTGTGTGTGATGTTGATCACAAACAAATTCATATGATGAAGCCCTCCTTCAATCTTTTCATTTTTTTAAAGACTTCTTGTTGCATACAAAGATCTGATTAGGTTATTGAAAAAACATATCATTTCATAATTTCAAGCAATAAATATCTAGGGTTTGTTTCCTTAGCATTCTCTTAATCCAAGATATCACAAATATATCTTTTATCCCAAGAGGAGTACCACCTCTCTAAAAACATAGGGGGATTCATATCCTCACGAGGTTGTTGTTTCAATCCTCACGGATAGCATCAACAGGTTATTGGGTATATTACATTATCAATCCTACCAAAATCAACTAAGATAGAAGGGAAGAATTATTTAGCATGAATCTTGGCTAGTTGGTATATCGCAACACTAGGTATTGAGTAGTAGTTAGCATGGTGGTTTTTTTCTTCTTTAGTGTAGTGTAAAATCCTAAAATTGGAAGAGAAGAGATGGTTAACAAGGAGGATGTATGATTACCTAATTTCTACCATGATTTCACACTTTAGGCTCAATAGACTACACTCTTGTCAATGATCAATTGAAACTCCCTGGAAGAACGCCTTCTAAATATGTGCAAATGCAATAACAATTTCACAATGTGTAGTTTTTTTTATCGAAGACATTAATATGATGTTAACATGATGCTAATAAGATGTTATACATTTATCTACATGATGTTATTCTAGCAGGACACGATTCACAAATAACACAAACCTAACAACTACAACACATGGAAAATTTTAGTGACATGTTTACCACACAAAAGCAATATTGCTCAATGAAAACACGACACAAGTGAAAGTTTGAAAATTTTATCTTTTTTGAAGTGTTTTCAACATCATTAATATTATGTAATTTTAGTGAAAAATTTATGTCACAAACAAAATAAATGAACCTAAAAGATAGACTATGGTGACACAAAATAGTGAAGCTACAAACCCATATTACAGTAGTGGAAGAGGCACTCACCTTCCTTAAGCTCCTTTATTTCATCTTGCTAGAACTTTACAGTAGGGATCATAACATTGAGTTAGTCATTGATGATCTATTTTCCCTTATTTGACTCAAAATTAGAGTCTAGCCTAGAATCAAAGTCCAAGAATTTTTGTTGGAAAATTGGTTGTCATTGATGTCAACCTTAAAATAATCCCTAAAGAAAATCCCAAAAGCCTCTAAAAGTGATAATGATGTGTCCAATTGAAGAAGCATTGAAGGGGCTTGAAGGAGCCTTGGCATAAGCGTATATAACTCCAAAGTGGTTCCCTTATGGTGTAGATTTTAAGCATGGCCCTCATAGGATGAGATAACATGTGGTTGTTTCCACATGCCCACTTTGAGTTGTACACAAATGGAGCCTTGAATAATCCCTAAAAACAAGTGAATAAGCCCCTAAATTAAAGTGAAGAATCCCCTAAAACTAAGAGAATAATCCCCTAAGGTCGGACATCCTTAACGAATAGGTGTGACCCAAAAGTTGTGACCCTTGGTTGCACCCCCTCATGTGGAGAAGACTCATAAATAAGAAGAGCCTCATTTGGCATTTGGATCACACCAATTCGACCTAGCTAAGGAAGAGGAGTTAATTTCATCCTATAGGAGAAAATTTCCAAGGGAAGATGAAGTGAAGAAGGGAAAATTTCCAAGGGAAGATGAAGTCTTGTGATGATTTGTTCTTGGATTTTCTTTGAAGGTCATCTTGGAAATTTTGATATAAATTTTTTTATAGAATGACTCAGACAATGAAACTTGGAGGTGTTTCAGAATAGACAATGAATAATCTTGGGTACAAATTTGAGGTCTTGACTCATTACAGGTTTGGATTTATACTCAATGAAAGTTGAGGTTTTTAAAACTAGGGTTTTCTTCTTCAAAACGAGTCATCTTGTCATTTTCGCTATACTTTTTTTCGAGGACAAGTCAAGGAAAAAAAAATGGAGGAATTTTAGAGAAGATATCGAAGAATATTGGGTACAATTTTAGATCCTAATTTATTACAAGTACGGAGTTATACTTGTTGGAAGTTAGGGTTTATGACTAATCCATAAACTAGTCCCAAACAGGTGTTCAAGATAAAACAGATATATCTGAATCTTGGTAGGTCCAAATTGAATTCCACTTGTTTCACTAAAAGGATAATCGATCCTAATATCTGAGGTCCAAGTTTCAGAGCTAGAAACATAAAATTGAGCTTGTGGCGAATCTTACAATTTTTCCAATTTGAGGTATAATTCTAAGTAGTTTTGCTTGCAGATTTAAGAAGATATTTTGGGATTGTATTTGAAGGTTGATTTGATTGTGTATCATAATTTAAAATATTCCAAGGGGATTGGTGTCTCCTTCCAATAGGTGCAAGAAAAATCAGGGAGTGGGTGCTTCCTTCAAGTTGGTGCTTGTAAAATATTGAAACTACTTAAGAAAAGTTTTTGTGGTTTTCTCCCAGTTGGGTTTCCATGTAAAAATATGTGTGCAATGTGTATGATTTTATGTGATGACGAATGACATGATTAATGGTGAATGTTTATGTAGTGCTTGAAGGTTAAAATTGTTGAAATAACTCTATATTGATTCACCCCCCCCCCTCTTAGTATTCTTGAATATTCTAACAATTGGTATAAGAACGGGTTCCTTCAGGAACAATCTAACCACTGGAAGGAAGATCATGGATAAGCAGGGAGAATTTTCCAAAAATGGAACACCATTTTTTGATGGGAAAACTTATGCTTTTTGGAGCATAAGAATGAGATAATTTTTGGATGCATAAGGATTTGATGTTTGGAAAGTTGTAGTAAATGGATACACTACACCAACTTATCCCCCAGCATATAATGTCGGTAAAAATCTCAGTGAATACAATTCAAAGGATATAAATGCCATTCTAAGTGGTCTAACGGGTTCATAATTTGTTAAGGTTATACATTGTGATTTTCCAAAGTAAATCTTAGACAAGCTGAAGAACGTTTATGAAGGAGATGATAAAGTCAAAGGGGCCAAGCTTCAAACTTATAGAGGACAATTTGAACATCCGAGAATGAAAAAAGATGAAGATATTGCATCTTATTTTCTTTGAGTTGATGAAATTGTGAATACTATAAGAGAACTGGGAGAAAATATTGAAAATTTAGTTATTGTGCAAAATATACTGAGATCTCTCCCAAAGAGATTCGACCCTAAAATATCAAATCTAAAAGAAAGACAAGATCTGGCTACATTGAGAATGGATGAATTACATGGAATACTTACAGCATATGAAATGAGAACATAACAGGAAAATTCATTCAGAAGAGAAGCAACCTTTAAATCCTCCAAGAAGACAAGAAATAACAAGCCAATGTCAAAGCCTTGATGTTGGACCTTGACCAAGTTTTGGAGAACATTTGGTCATATTTGGCCGTTTTGGGGACATCGACAGCCTGTCGAAGAGGAAGAACAAGGTGAAGTGGATATTTTGGAAGCTAGGCCCACTTTGGGTACTTTTTCGGTTTTGGGGGATAATGTAATGGGATTGGGATGTCGGCCCATGGGTTTACCCACACTTAGGCCCACTTTTGTAATATATAAATAGACATCTAGGTGATGAAAGTGGTAGTACTTGCTAAGTGCAAGTAGGAATTGTAACGTGCTTTGTGCATACTATATGAGGCCTTGCAGAGCTAAGTGAAAGCATTTTAAGTGTTAAGTGCATGGATTGTAAGAAGGCATTATGCTTAGAGCTACTTGAGGAAGGAGGATCTAGAGAGTTGTGCAGATATCCTGTCCTGCGCGGAGTAGGTTTTGAGGCTTTATGCTTGTAATCGATTGGCCAGCGATAATAAAGAAGAAGAGTTGGTGGACGTAGCCCCAGAGAGGGGGTGAACCACGTAAATCTGTGCATAATGCTTTGTGTTGTTACTTTAATGTGTTTTCCTTCTCTTGCTAAGTGTTATGACATGTTTAGATAGATTTACTTATGATGTGTGCTTATTAGATGTGTACGGATGATAGATTTGATGTATATGAGGTTGCTAAGTGCTTGATTGATCCAGGTGGATATTGGTGGCCACCCACCTATTCCACTTGTACCCCCACCATTGCTTCTTTCATTTTTTTCAGTTTTCACACAGTTTACTATTTTTAACAGTTTTTCGGGTCCTGAACTTCCGGAGTCGTTTTGAGGCCTTAAACTTTGTTTTTTGGGAAAACGGGGAGCAACCCGGATAGTAGATTGATGTTTCTCACCCAAAAGTTGTATTCCTCGGATAGATCTTTCTAACAAGGTATGGAACGCATCAAACGGAGATCGTATGCCAAAGTTACGTCCCCGGGAAGTTGATGTACCAACTTACCCAAACGGGGCCCATAGTCTTGGTGTTTCATCTCCTAGGGTTAGGTATTTGGATGTTTAGGGTTTTCAATTGTTTCTCAATAATAATAGGCCTTCGAGCCTCATTGTAACACAGTTCATAGGCCAGTATCCGCGACATCTCTTCTCAAAGATAAGCTACCAGCGCCCTAGCTAGTTTATTTCCATTCTGTCTGTAAGCATATTTCAGTCATTTGTTATTAATGAAATGAAGTCTTATTTCCACTACATCTCTACGATTATGTGTATTTATGTATTTCATTGTGTTCCTACATAAATCTAGATCAGTGGTATCAGAGCGGTCTACTCATTCTTGATCCTTCTTTGCATGTCCCCAACGAGGTCGGGATATAAGGAGTTGGGACTCGAATTGGTTGAACCTTTGCAAGATCAGCCTCGCAAACCCCGACGAACGCCCATGGGGGAAGAAAAGAAAGATGAGGGAGCATGAGATCCTATCAAAATGTTTCTCAAGGAGGCCCTCGAGAAACAAAGGAATGCAATGATGGACAACTTTGCCCAGATTCTTCAACGGATTCCCATTGGCGGCGCATTGACATCCAACAGCCACTCTGGAGGTGCCACTCCTTTTAAGGTACAAGTAAACTTTGACATTCCCATATTTGACGGACAAATAGATGCAAATTTCATAGATAGATGGTTGAATATATTAGAAGGATATTTCTCGGTTCATGACTTTTCCGACTGAGAAAATATTATTTTCACACTCCTTAAAGCCGCCCCCCATGTCAAGGACTGGTGGGAAACTTACTCAGAGAAACAGGGTGAGGGAGAACCCTCTCTATTCTCGCCTGCAGCCACGTGGAATTCATTCTGAGATGCCATCAAGGAACAATATTATCCCATGGGTATCTATGAGGACAAATACATACAACGGACTACGCTGCGGCAGCAAAGGGACCAATATGTGCATGAGATGATGAATCTGTTTCATACCCTACGCACAAAGTTGGGTA
>JASDQU010101093.1:267005-277994 GCA_032191745.1 Picea mariana
TGATCATCTTAGTGGTATTTATAATGTTTACATGCCAAGTGGTCGACTGGAGGAGGTTCGAACCACTTCTAAAATTGGTAAATTTCATTAATGGTGCACTAACTACCGAAACAAAGGGAGACAATAATCACCCTCTTTGAACAACTGAAACAGAGTTGTCTGAAGCTCAGTAGCTAGAGGGGAAAATTATGAACGAAACCCACATGCCCAATTTTACCATCATTGGTCACCAATACCATAACCACCAAGTCACCCTACGTTTTTGTGTAGGAAGAGGTGTTGGACGGAGTGTCAGATCAAGTGCCAGAACGAGTACTGGAGGGAGTGTTGGATCAAGTGCCAGAACTAGAAACATAGTGCGTTTTTTCCCTGTAACAACAGAAAAATGTGAATTAGCTCTTGGAAATCATAAAACATGATGAATTATACTTGATACAATCATTAAACATGAATTATACGTAACTTGTGCCGATCATACCATTTTATCATGAAATTCTTCAAAAATATCCTTTAAAATATGAAAAACACATATGTACATGCGGAAAAAGTGTATAATAACCATGATAAAAGTGATCATATGTCGGGCCCAACAAACTGCATTAATTTTGTGCATGCTTATGAACATATCTCCTACTATTGAAGCTTCTTGTAGGTTATGGATTGAAATTCTTTTCGTGGAAATTAAGCATGGACAGTTTCTCCTCAAGTGAGGTTCTCCACACTCCCAATACTTCAATGGTTCTCTGGGGTTGTCCCCAACTTTCTTGAATCCCAGGCTAATTGGTCTACCTCCCACTTGAGCACTCTGGATGTTTGAATGATAGTCATTCTTTTGGAAACCTTTTTCCATATTATGGAAAGGAGATGGTCGGAAGCCTTTCTTTTGATGATTCATTTTGTCATGTTTCTTATCCTTCCATGACTTGGGAATTTCATACCTCTATTTGTATTGATCATAACACATACGAGTCTTTCTAAAAACTTCATTTAAATACTTGGTATTGGTTAACGCTCTATAAATTCCCAGAGGTTGTCCAGGGAAGAATAACTTTAACAGAGGTAACTTACCCAACCACTTTGAAACTCGGATCTAACCCTAGTAGTTTCAGAGAGGGATATCTATGTATGATTTAAATATGTTTGAGTTTTAGATATTAGGATAGTTAAAATAATATGAGTGTGTTGTTTTGTTTTATAAATATGGTTGAAATATTGTTTTACACATCCATTAGGTTGTGGGGTCTGTGTTAAGGATTGAGATCAGATACATATTTTATTAGGTTTCTTCACAGGGAAAGATAATGAAAATGTTGGATCTTTTAGAATTAAAGTGATGGAAAGATAGAAACAGATGAGATAGTCAATCACAATCAATAAGCATTTAAGAATTTTTTTATTACAATATTAGGAGAATAACATTTAGATCTTTAAAATCTAGAAATAGAGTATTCAAGATAAATTCTTCACTTAAACTTCTTTTAAATGATCAGAGACATAAAAAATAATGATAACAAAGTAAGATAAACATTTAACAAAGAAAAGTAAACATCACCAACATCAACATGCAGGAATCCTATGAATCGTCCTTTCTATTATTGGTAGATCTCTTCAAAAATATTACAGATACAACTTGCTTGTGCATAAAGATCAACACTCAATACTTTGAAGCTTGAAGTATTTATAGAAAAATTACAACCAAACATGTCATTAATGATCAGGATACGGTGGAGAGAAAATCTAACTAACTAGATTACATATTACAAAAAAGTAGGAATGTTAAATGATCCTCTCTAATCCTTGGTGTTGATTCTGAGGAAGGTGGTTGGTGATTCATATTTGACTTGCCTATGATTGTTCCTCATGTTGACTCAGATGTACACATCATCTTTACTTGAGAAAAGCACACAGGTCATCCCATCTCTTTTGACTAGGGATGGTAACTTTGAGTAACCTTTGGTATACTTCATCCATTTCTATGTACTTGGCAAAGGTGGGTTTGGTGATGAAGATGTAATTTATCTCGTGTTGGATTCTCAGGTCCAACTACAGAGTCTCCAAGAATTCTTCGCCAGTAATGCTTCGTTGTATCCCTACAAACTTAGAGTCATATTTTTCCACTGTGATGATCTTGAGTTTCTAGTCCAAGAGAGTAATCAACTTGTCATTGATAACTAATAAACCTAGAAGACCTTTCTTTTGCAGAGAGTCAATCTTGCTGAAAAACCTTTGAACTCCAATAACCATCGTCTAGGATCTCTCCTCCAGCTACATCATCAATCCCCTCTTGGTCAAAACTTTCTTGACCTCAAGGGTAGTTTCTATTCTATCCTCAATTTCCAAAGCCTCTAGCTCCTCCTTTGTATTAGAATTCAAGAACCTGATGATGTCATTTTCCTCTATAGGACTTTCTCCCAATTCTCCTTTTATTTTGTCAATGGCTTGTCTACTTCTCTGCACCAGTTCATGCTGCTCAAACATAATCTATATGAGTGGTCAAATCTCTGTCATGGATTTGCAGATATCCATCCAAATATTTTCCTTGGCCTCTGACAATGTCTTAGCCATGACTGTCTCCTTTTGTAGCTTTTGTAGTTCTTGCTTGAGCCTCTGAGACTTGTGCATCTCAATGTTGTAAATTGACTGAAACGTGGACTTCAGTTGTTGAAGGTTATTGATCTCATCCTGCAGTCTTTTGATTTCATGTTCTTGCAGAGACATGCCCTCCATGGACTTTGCCAACTTTTCTGATGCATCTAGACATATCACTAGAATAGCTGATGGAAGTTTAGATGTTGTTGTTGTTGTTGTGTCTATACAGATACCTGCGCTTGGGAACTTCATCCAATGGAATGAATGTCATTTGCACACTTTTCTCTTTTTCTTTGACTGGCTTCTCTAGCTTGACTTCCATCTCTTTAATCTGTGCATTATGCTCCATGATTAATTTCAACATTTCCTCCTTATGGCCTTCAGTATCATCCATCTCCTTTTCTTGTGGGTCTTCTGTAGTAGGGATTTTCAGTTGTTTCCTTAAGGATTCTATATAATCATTCTTCTTCTTGAAAATTTATTATGCTTCTTTGACATTCGATGGATCATTTCCAATATTCATAATCAGTTCTTCTAAGGACTTGATCTTGTTATCCTTAGGCAGGGAGGATATCTTTTCTAGTTTGAGATGATACTGGACATTATTTAGGGAATCCTACAACTTTGCAGCCATCATGGAGGTATTGTCCAAGGTGGAGAAAATCATTTCTTGTCTGTCTGTGCATATCCATGTGATAGGTTGGATGCACCTATTTGACATCAAACTCAAATGTTGACCTTTTATAATCAGAAATTGCTTTGGGTTGAGGCACCTATGCCCGTAAGAATTCCATATGCATCCTCCCTTTATCTGTGTCAAAAGAAGAGAGAAACCTATGTTGGGTTGTAGATGTATGTTTGTAAAATCGAGCATAGGTACTATTAGTCAACATCTCATTTTTCTTCTTGATTAAGTTATACTTCTCAAAAATATTGAGTCGTGCAGACTCCTGTGAGGATTTGGTTGTCAATGTTGTATCAGCCTACTTCTTTGATGAGAAAGTGGASATCATGTGTTGGATTCTTGAGAGAAGTGGTGAATGTTCTCCCTCCGTTATAGTGGTGGGTTGATTCTCTTCTCCTCCAGACTTGTTAGGTGTATGACTGGTCTTGGGTCTCTTCMTGTAAACTTGGAATTCTTATGTTGATACTTCTATGACTGAGGGAGATATTTCTTTCCTGAGCCTCTTCTCTACTGGTACATGTGGAGTATTTATTTGTGAAATGATGGCAGGAGAAGGCTGTTGTTCAGTTTCAATCATACTTTTTTCCTCCCACTCTGTTTGGTTCATGAATTTATCTAGCTTTGGTTTAGGCACATGAGCATAGGGGGAAATTTTGTTCTTTAATCTGGTTTCTGCAATAATTCCACATGGATCATAGTGCCAAGGAAAACTGGTACTGAACTTCATTTCTTTTAACAATTTGTTGGCTTCTTCCCCTGCATCTCTATTGTTGCATATGAAAGAACCAATCCTCTCTCTGATCCTGAGTTGTTGTTTTTTCTTGAAAGATGCAAAATGAATGTCGTCTGAATTAATCATATGTATGATATATTCCAAAGCAAATATTCTGATAGGCTAGTGTTAGCACTCTATAATTTTGTTCGAATGATAGACAAACGACATAGGTAACTATTTCAACCTACTTTAGAGATGAAGCACTAGCCTACTCAACTTAGATAGGGCTCTCTCGTGTCACTTGATATTTCTTTGGAAATCAGTGGCTAGATTTTGTTTGTTTTGGGGGTTTTTGATAAATTTGTTGGCTAGGAAGGGGAGGGACACTTAGGAATATGGAGTCAAAACTATGGAAGTGAATGAAAACAATGACCATCTGGTGGAACTCTCTAGAGAAAAAAGGCTAAATGAGGTAGTGAACCTGAGTTATAACTTGAATTTAATCAGATTGTTAAGAGGAAAGAGAAATAAATAACTGCGTCAGAGCATTACGAAATGAATTCTGAATTCATTAAGAGGAAATACATACAATTTAAATTGCTTAAGCTAAGAGCATCATAGGATGAATTATGGGCCTTTAACTCTCCAATTTAAATAGAAGAAAATGTAAATGGAATAAAAGATAACAGGAAATACATACAATGAAGGGGGACAAAACTCATATCACCACCATTCGAATATTTTCATAGAGACTTCAAAAGCTTCTGCATGTATATTCAATTCATCTTCAAAAAATTACAATGGAGTTCAAAACAACCAGAATTTGTGCCCTTGCACTTCTGCCCACATTAATTCATTCAAATGTCCCAGTATTTATACAATCTAACTACAATGGCTGAAAATGAAATGTTTCAACTTCTAAAACTGATTGCAATAATTTCAACTAACAGTCTCGGTATATGAACCGATTTACAATTATTACACAAAAAGACATTTAAAAAATAGGGATGGATTCCTCCGACTTCTCAACTTCCTTTATGACATCTGGCTTGTCCTGATATTTTGCCGAACTTGTTGGTTTGGAGACACCTGGAGGTCACTTACTGGTCGGGGAAACTACATTTAGTCTTGCTTAGCTGCATGATTTCCTTCCACTCTGAGTCATAAGGAATATCATAATCCATCATCTCTTTTATCAAAATCTCTAGGTMAATGCATGTGGTGTAGGACATAGTCGGTAGGCTAATCTTCACTGTTTTAAACTGATTCAAAATCTCAAAGTTTGTAGCCAGATACTCTACCAAAMTTGGGCCATTCAGACTCTCATCCATAACTTAAAATTTGGAGTGATCCATCCTACACTGAATGATGAGAGAATTGTAGTCTTCTTGATTGTACAATGTGCCTTTTCCATCCCAAAATGGTGGGAGGCCCTTTATAAACAATTGTTCAAATGTATCCTTAAACTCCTTTATATTGTGTTCCATTTGCATATATTTGTTTTGAACCGATTTGAGCAAGTTGTGCTTGGCGATGATCCTCCTGGTCCAGATGATTAATGTAGTTCTGTCATTTACCCCAATAGTCTGAAGATTAGTAGTGGGCATAAAATGCAGTAAATCAATGGCGTTCTGGGCCCATTTTGAGGGTTTCTTGGCTAATGTTTCATTAACGAAAATACACCTGCTTTGGGAAGTGGTAGCTACGTGGTCTTTGTCATCTATAAAATTTAGATAAAACCTCAACTTAGCAGCTTCTGCAACAATAGCGTCCCAAATCACATGTTTAGACCCTTGTAACAATGTTTTTCCCCTTAACCTCATTTTCATCTTATTTACTTTCTCCTGCAAATATTGATTCTCTCCTTGGAGTTGAGCCATCCTTTCATCTTTTATTTTCATCTCTTGTTTCATCTCTTCTAAGACCTCTTTGAGGCTCTTGATCTCCCCTGTTTTTAGGCTTACCAAAGACATAGCCTACATCAACCCATCAATGCTTGATCAAGCTTCTGTATTAGTAGGTACAATGACATTCATATCTGATGTTGCTACATGTTCTTGTCACCAATTTTCTTTCCCCTTTTCTAGCTGCAACACTTTAGCATTGTAATTCGGTGATTCTTGTCTGAATGTCTCCTTGTCTTGCTCTAAAGTAGCTAGCTCTTCTTCCTGTGGATGTTCAGTGGAGGGCATATTTAGCTTCTTCTTTAGGCTTTGAATCATCTTCTCTTTTTCATCTAAATAAGCCTTTAGCCCTTGAGGGCCCTCAGATTCCAACCTTTTGACCTGTGTCTTCCAGGTTTTGTGGGATTCTTTTTCCTGTTTCAATTGTCCATCTAATTTTTGTTCAAGCATTGTCAATCTTGAAACTCTCAGACTCGAACTTAGGTAATCTGAATATAGCATATCACTGGCATTTCTATGAAACTTTACATTTTTGGGGGTGCCAATATTTTCATAATTCATCTTGATTTCATACACTTTATCATCATCCACTATTGCTATATTAAATGTATTTATTTCCACATCCCTGACTGAGAATAGGGAAGTCTTATGCTAAAATATCTTCTCTACTTCAGGAAATAAGTATTTTATTTCACTATTGGCCATACTTCATGTTATCACATATTCTTGCAGGGGGGTGTTTTCCCTTAGGCGTTGGTCATTGGATGACCAAATGCGAAAGAAGGGGGCTTAAGAAACCCACAATTTGGTTTCATCCAAATTCGTGGTGCATTGTGCTAAGGCGCGTTCATATCAGGACAACGGAGAATACCACTTCGGTAATTTTGAAGTGAGGAAGGCGCGAACCCCCCAAGTCCTGAAGTGAAAAGAATATCTGGGTCATCCAAACTAGAGGGGCACGTGGAAACATATTAGTGAATTTGTGATTTCACGAGTAGGGGTTTTAGCATGGAGCATGATGCAAGTTCACAAAACGCGAAATCCTAAAATCACAGTTTCACAAATCAGAGGTTTGACAGGAAGAAGCACCCCGATTCCCCAAAAAGAGAAGTCCCAAAAACATTTAGGGACAGAGCCCCAGGTCATGGCCTGAGGTCATATAGAAAAGCGAGGCCACAAAAAAGAGTAAGCGCCTATTTATTAGCTGGTGACTAGGGTTTTCGAGATGTAATCATGGTCGTCAGATGCATAGAATATCCAACCGTAAATCTAAGAGAGGCAGTTTCACGAGTTCAAGCATTAGGATATTGGGAATCAAGTGGAGTAAAGACTGTCAAAATGTGAAATCCCAAAATTTCATAGGGGATAAGTGTTGGGTCATGTCCCGAGTTTGTATCAAGGTAAAGGTGCAGAGTTCACGTGAGTTACACCCATGGCCAAAATGTTGATGTTTCCGCAAATGGGGTCGCCACGTTCTCCAGGTGACAAATCAACTTGGACTCGTTCTGATCCCGATGAAGAAGTAAATGAAAGTGGGGGGAGGTGCTTGAATCCTTGCCTCGCCTGATAAATGAAAAGAATGGAAGAGCTGGCAGTGGTGGTGGACCGTCTGCCCGTGTTACCCCTGCGAGCCAGTTTTTCTGCAGGGCCCATACTGATTTGAGCTCACGTCTGACAGGTTAATGCAGGTGCAGACTGATAGAAGAATATGCAGACGTCAAGCCTTGAATGCAATGGTTCGAGCACACCTCTACCTAGGATAGAAAATTATTTTGAGTATATATGTGGAGTTCTGGAATTTTGTAAAAGTCTTTGGTTGAGTAGAGCTCCCAATATGTAACTTTGTTCTACCAGATCTGTTCTTTAGTTATGTAATCGATTTGAGACTTTCATGTTAATAGAATACATCTTCCATTCTCTTTCATTTTGTTTGTAAATATGTTTAAAACACTCGGTCTTGGATGATGCAATCAAGGATTGTTATATTGTTGTAATGGAGGTTTGATTATAGCGGTACCATGGTCAGTTTTATTCATTTCCCTATGTATTTGTTTCCTTCTCACATTGAATGGATCGGACATGGAGGATCTAGTCGAGTTGTTGTATTTGTAGGATGATGGAGGTTTGATCATACTTCAGTTGTAACTATGTCCATTATAGACATATTTTGTTGTCTAAATTTGAGCTCAAGAATGCTCTTGAGCTAGGGTTTTATTCTTTGAGCTGCTGAAAGGCCTGATGCCCACAACAGTCTCTTTCACACCCTATCCTAATTCTTCCCTCTACTATTGCTTTAACTCAATTTACTGACTGAAGTTAATGTGGCCCTCACTTCCCTGTGCATTTCCTATCCATTTCTGTGTTGAACATCTTTCATTTTGTTGAGTTTGGCCATCGAAAATCCACCCCAAACACTAATGGGTGATGGGCTTACCTTTCCTGCAATCAGGAGGTGAGTTATGTTGCTAACATTTCTAGATCCGTTGTCGGGGATGAAAGTGAATATATCTTCCCTGGGAGAATGGCAATGAGCTTATGATTCTGAAGGTGCATTAGGTATCAGAACCATTGAAGATTGTGCTTGCACCTGGTGACTCCACTGTCTCCACTCCGTTGTTTCAGTGTGACTGCTTCTAGATACACTTGGTATCCCCCTAGGAGAACACAACGATCATTTTTGGTCTTTGATGGTGAACAAAGACCAGACACACTCATTTTTCACATCATTCACCTGGCGACTCCATGGTTGAAGGATCGATTGGTGACTCCACTGGTTCRAAATGAACAAAATCCTGGCTCAGAGGTTTTCTCCTTTTAATTTTTTTGATGTTCCTGGTTTTCCTATTGTTGTCCCTACTATGGATGAATGGGGTACTTATTTTCCCATATTTAGAGAACGTAAAGAGGACAACCCTTCTCGGCATCTTCATGAGTTTCATGAACTCATGCATCAGTGGGAGATACATCATGAGGATGTTTTAATGAATATGTTCATGTTCTCATTGGATAGGGATGGCTGTGAGTGGTATCAATCTTTTCCCCCTACTAGCATCTCCTCCCTGGAACAGTTTCATACAACCTTTAATAAACATTGTCAAAGGTATTATTCCTATGAGTTAATCTGTCATAATTGTTGTGAGGAATGTGAAGGCCATGATTAAGATATGGCTGTGACTAGTGAAGGTTGTGAGGATGAGTGTTAAGCCCTAATATTGGCTCATTACCCATTAATTGGGGCATATTATATTAGTAATGTTATTTTATTTATGTCATCTTTAGGCCATTCATTGTAATTATACCTCCTAGTCTCCTATATATACCAAGGAGACATTTTAATTTTGAATCATCTTGTACTTGAACAATTAAGTGTGGTAACAGGAGGTTGCCCCCTAGAAGAGGATTATTATCTAAAATTATCTCTTCTTCAAGGTGTTGAGTACCTTTTCTAAGGTTTTTCTATGCTATATTGATATTTGGTTCTTAACATATGGTATCTGAGATCAAGGTCTTGGGGTTTCGTTGCTACATCTGAGACACCTTGGAATTTTTACTATAAATCTATTTCTACCATGTTTCATAAGTAACGGATTGGAGGATATTTATCATATGGATCAATGTACGTTAGGTTCAAAATTCAGCTCCTAAGGCCTTATACTTTCGGAGATAGAGCCTGTACAAGATAGGGTTCTAGAATCATCCTGAACTGAGTCATTGCAGAATGTTCGCTAGAAAAAAAAAATTGTAATGTTTCAGACCCTGAAATTTGGAGTCTATTTACAAAAATTAGTAATCTATATGTGGTAAAACTTTCTTCTTCTGGGTCATCTTAAATTTATAGATACACCTTGTGTAAGATAGGGTATCTGACTAGTCCTATTGACTAGTCTCAAGAAGGTGTTCCAGGTAAAACAATCATAAATACTTCCTAGAGTATACAAATTGAGTGGGACCAGTTTCATTGGATCATGGACAATCTTTAGTATTTTGGGTATGAGTTTCATAATTTAATATCAATTATTTTGTGCGGGGAATGCTATACAAGTGAGATCTCCTAGAAAGTCCAAAAATTGGCAAGTTGTGGGGAAGTTACCATAAATTCCACTTGGCACATCCAATTTTGATCAGATTTGTGGTATTGTAGAGAAGAAATATCAAATAAATACATAAAATAAAGTTTCATACCTAGAAGGGCCAAAACTTGGGAGATACAATAGAATAAATATTGTCTAGGAGAACCACCTCAAAATCAAGGTTCAAAAGTGATACTTGGCCAACATGCCACCCAAAAAGGGAACTTCTACACCAAATAAGCCTCCATAAAATCCTTCTTGGACTCTTGATGAAGGTGGATAAATGTTTAGGGACATAAATTGTTTACAAAAGAGGATAGTAACAAAAGATGAACTACAAGAGATGATAGAGGGTTTAAAAGGGAAGATCATGGAAGTATTGAAAAATTTCATAACAGAGAAGACACCTGAAAGAGAAAATGCATCCCATGAAATTCATGCTAAGGACACAAGGAAGGTGAACTAAGAATGGAGAAACTCCAACTTTGGTCTGAAGACCAACCACATTCCTAAGATTGATATGAGGAAGTTTGATGGCAAGGACCCAGTCACATGGATACTTCAGATGGAGCAATTCTTTGATCTCCATAATGTTCCACATACACAAAAGGTACAAATTGCTTCTTTATATTTAGAACCTAATAAATTTGTATGGTATCAATGTATTTGTTTTCGCAAATCACTCGTTACTTGGACAATTTTCATGGAATAAATGATAGCACACTATGAGGATACAAGGAGCAATACCTTCTTTAGCCAATTGATAAATCTCAAGAAAAAGGGTTCAGTTACCGAGCACATTGAGAACTTCCAAAGATTGAATATAAAGGTAACTGATATTCCAAATGATAACTTGATTGATGTATTCATAGGAACTTTAAAGGATAACATTCAACATGAGGTTTTCCTTTGGGAACCCAAATCATTGGAGAATGCATTTAAGGTGGCAAGAAATGTTGAAAGTAAAAATATGGCTATGGCTACTAGAAGGACCAATCCTAACATCTATAGAGAGAACAATGTTCC
>JASDQU010101093.1:278634-298472 GCA_032191745.1 Picea mariana
GATTAGTATATCATCAAAAAATACTAACACAAATTTTCGAAGGAAGGGCTTGAAAATGGAATTCATCAACCCTTGGAATGTGGAAGGTGCATTTGTAAGGCCAAAAGGCATGACCAAAAATTCATAATGGCCTTCATGAGTTCAAAATGTTGTTTTGGGGATATCTTCCTTCATTCTAATCTAATTATACCCTAAACGAAGATCCAACTTTGTGAAATAGATTGCTCCATGTAGTTCATCTAACAATTCATCAATGACGGGAATGTGAAACTTATCTTTAATAGTGATCTTGTTGAGCTCTCTATAATCTGGACACATACGCCATGATCCATCTTTCTTGAATACCATTACCACTAGTGCAGAGTAAGAACTTTGGCTAGGTCTAATAATGCCAGCCTCTAAAATTTCTTCAACCATGTGCTCAATTTCACTCTTTTGGGCATAAGGGTATCTGTATGGCCTGATGTTAGGAGGAACACACTCAGGAATTGGGTGAATATCATGATCATGATTTCGAGTGGGTGGAATACCTTTCAGAATATCTTCCAATACTTTGGAATGCTTATCAATGATCCCTTGGAGATCTAGAGGAATAAATGGCTGATATGTTTGAACATCTAGTGAGAATAGTTGTGCAATTACACCTTGATGCCCCTTTTTAAATAATTTTGTCATGTCATTGGATCTTATCACCTTACTGAGTTTCCCTGTGATACATCTTAACTCAATTTCTTTTTCTTCTAATGAAAATTTCATGAAATTTTCTTGAAAATTAAAGGCCATTGTTCCTAATGATTGTAACCATTGGATTCTTAGTATGACATTAGCACCACCCATGGGTATAGAAATCATTGGACTATTCATTACATATCCCCCCATAGTAAGATTGATCTTTTTGCATTTTCCTGAGCAATTGATAGTTCCTCCATATGCAATCATTACTTGAAACTCTAGTGCTAGATATACAAAACAATTGAGAGCTTTGGCTAATTTATAGTGAATGAAATTATGAGTACTACCAGAATCAATTAGGACTATTACCTTTTTCTTTTTGATATATCCTTCAATATTGGGGGTTTGAGGAGTGATAATTCCAACCAATGCATTACACGATATCGTGGGAGTCCACTCTTCAGAAGAAATCACGTCTACATTTTCATCTTGAGATGGTTCCTGTTCCTGTTCTTGTTCTTCTTCCTCTTCACAATATATGTAGAATAATTTCTTCTCACCACACTTATGTCCCTTACTGTACTTGTTGTCACAATTAAAGCATAAACATTTTTCTTTTCTTTCCTCCAATTGTTGAGGTGTCAACCTGGTAGGTTGAGGTGTTTTAGAAGAAGGAACATTATTCTCTCGATAGATGCTAGGAGTGGTCCTTCTAGTAGCCAAAACCATATTTTTACTTTCAACATTTCTTGCCACCCTAAATGCATTCTCCAATGATTTGGGTTCCCAAAGACGAACCTCATGCTGAATGTTATCCCTAAAAGTTCCTATGAATACATCAATAAAGTTCTCATCTAAAATATCTCTTACCTTTATATTCAATCTTTGGAAGTTCTCAATGTGCTCTGTAATTGAACCCTTTTGCTTGAGATTTATCAATTGGCTAAAGAAGGTATTGCTCCTTGTATCCTCATAGTGTGTTATAATTTATTCCATGAAAAATGTCCAAGTGACGAGTGATTTGCGAGAAAAAATCCATCGATACCACACAAATTGATTGGGTTCTAAATATAAAGAAGCAATCCATACCTTTTGTGTATGTGTCACATTGTGTAGATCAAGGAATTGCTCCATATGAAGTATCCATGTGATTGGGTCTTTTCCATCAAACTTCCTCATATCGATCTTAGGAAAGTGGTTGGTCTTCAACCCAAAGTTAGGATTTCTCCATTCTTGATTCATCTTCCTTGTTTCCTCATCATGAATTTCATGTGATACATTTTCACTTTCAAGTGTCCTCTCTATTAGGAAATTTTTCAATCCTTCCATGATCTCCCCTTTTAAACCATCCATCTTAGTATTTATTGAATCCCTCATCTCTTGTAGTTCATCTTTTGTTACTGTATTCTTTTGTAAATCATTTATGTCCCTATGCATTTCTTCACCTTCATCAAGAGTCCAAGTAGGACTGTCTGGAGTCTTACTTGGTGTAGAAGTTCCCTTTTTTAGTGGCATGTTGGCCAAGTATCACTTTAAACCTTGATTTTAAGGTGGTTCTACTAAACAATATGCCTTTTATTGTATATCCAAAATTTCGGCCCATCTGGGTATGAAATTTTATTTTTTGTAGCTCTCTGATATTTCTTCTCTGCAATGCCACAGGTCTGATAAAAAATGGATGTGCCGAGTGGAATTTATGGAAAATTCCCCACAACTTGCTAATTTTTGGCCTTTCGAGGAGATCTCAATGGTATAGCATGCCCCGAACCAAATAATTGATATAAAATTATGAAAACCATACCAGAACTACTTCAGACTGTCCATTATCCAATGAAACTATTCTCACTCAATTTGGATACTCCAAGAAGAAGTTATTATTGTTTTACCCGTACCACCTTCTTGAGACTAGTCAATAGGACTAGTCAGATACCCTATCTTCCACAGGGTGTATCTACAAATGTAAGATAACCCAGAATATGAACATTTTACCAAAGATACCTTACTAATGTGTGTGAATAGGCTCCAGATTTTAGAGTCTGAAACGTTACCAAAATAATTTTATAGAGAAAATCCTGCAATGACTCAATTCAAGATGATTCCAAAACCCTATCTTGCACAGGCTGTATCTCAGAAAGTATAAGGCCTCATGAGATGAAAATGTAACCCAACGTACCTTGATCCATCTACTAAATATCCTCCAAGTCGTTCCTTCTGAAATGTTGTAGAAAAAAGTTATCACGAAAATTCCAAGGTGTCTCATATGTAGCAACAAAACCCCAAGACCTTGAGCTCTGATACCATATGTTAAGAACCAAATATCAATATAGCATAGAAAAGCCTCAGAATAAGTACTCAATGCCTTGAAAAAGAGATAATTTCAGGTAATAAGCCTCTTCGAGGGGGAAACCTCCTTATACCCCACATAAATGTCCAAATAAAAGATGATTCCAAATGAAAATGTCTCCTTGGTATATATAGGAGACTAGGAGGTACAATTACAAATAATGGAATAAAGCCGACATAAATAAAATAACATTAATAATGTAATATGCCCCAATTAAAGGGTAATGAGCCACTATTTAGGGCTTAATATGAAGTGTCTTAGATAAGAGAATGGAGGTGAATATTAAAACAAGGAGTTTGATGATTACTATTCATACCATAGGATTCATAGTGAGAAGACAGTTCCAGGAACATCACAAGAAAATGGTGTGTCAGGAAGGATGAACAGGATGATCATGGAGCATGAAAGAAGTATGAGATTGCATGTTGGCTTGCCCTTACAATTATGGGAAAATGTTGTATATACTTCTCTTTACTTAATAAACAAAGGACCTTCAAGCTCTTTGGATGGTGGAATTCCAGAAGAGGCATGGATAGGTAAAAATGTAAACTATTCTTTTTTGAAGACTTTTGGTTGTGAAACATTTTTCCATATTGATAAAAAAAATATAACAAATCTTGAGAAAAAATCCAAGAAGTGTACCTTTATTGGATACGGTTTTAATGATTTTGGTTATCTCTTATGGGATTATGAAAATCACAAAATCATTAGGAGTAGAGATGTCATATTCAATGAGAAGGTAATGTACAAAGATCAGTTGTAGGGAAAGATACAAGAAAAAGAAAAACCAGAATACACAAGGCTTGATGAAATCATTGAAAAATAAATTCCAAAGTTACCAAAAAATCAAAATGCACAACAATAGGAGAAACAAGTACCTCAAACTCCTACAAGTGTTGTTATAAGATCTACCAGGTTAAGTAGACCCCCTGAATGATACTCTCCTTCATTGTATTATTTATTGTTGACTGATTATGGTGAACTAGAATGTTATGAAGAGGCAATGTAGGTAGACACTAAAAACAAGTGGGAGCAAGGCAT
This sequence comes from Picea mariana, assembly GCA_032191745.1. NCBI lineage: Eukaryota > Viridiplantae > Streptophyta > Pinopsida > Pinales > Pinaceae > Picea > Picea mariana. Next base: position 282,692 of record JASDQU010101093.1, read on the forward strand.
GAAAAAAGAAATGTATTCCTTGGTAAATAAGCAGACTTGAGACTTGGTTTAGTTTCCTGCAGGAAAAAGAGCATTGCATAATAAATGGGTTTACATGTTGAAGGAAGAAGATGGAGGAAAAAAGCGGCACAAGACTAGACTTTTTGTAAAGGGTTTTGCACAAAAGAAAGGTATAGATTTTGATGAAATATTTTCTCATGTTGTTAATATGACTTCAATTAGAACTATTTTAAGTCTTGTGATAGTAGAATATTTTCATCTTGAATAGTTAGATGTAAAAACAAATTTTCTCCATGGAGATTTGGAGGGAGAGATTTATATGCAGTAGCCACAGGGGTATGAGGTCAAAGGGGAGGAGAATTTGGTATGCAGGTTGAAGAAGAGATTTTATGACATAAAGAAAGCTCCAAGGTAGTGGTATTTGAAGTTTGACAGGTTTATGATAGAACAAGGTTATAGTAGATGTCATTTTGATCACTGTGTTTATTTTAAAAGCATAGAAAATGGAAGCTATATTATTTTTCTATTGTATGTAGATGACATGCTTGTTTCATAGTATAATATGTAGGATATAAATGTGCTCAAGAAGAAATTAACTAATTCATTTGCGATGAAGGATTTGGGTGCTGCAAAGAAAATCCTTGGTGTGAGAATAACAACAGACAGGAAAAATCACAAATTGACATTATCTCAGGGTGAGTATATAGAGAAGGTGTTGGAGAGTTTTAGAATGAAGAATGAAAAAACCAATTAGTACACCTTTGGCCATACATTTCAAATTAACTAAGGAAATTTTTCCCAAGACACAAGAGGAGATATAATACATGTCCAGGGTCCCTTATTCATCAATAGTTGGTAGCTTGATGTATGCAATGGCTTGTACAAGAACGGATATTGCACATGCAGTGGGAGTTGTGAGCAGGTATATAAACAATCCAAGTAAAGAACATTGGGAGGCAGTAAAGTGGATTCTCAAGTATTTGAGAGGTATTGATACTCATGCATTATGTTTTGGAGGTTCAAACACTGTTCTACAAGGATATGTTGATTCAGATATGGAAGATGATAAATATAGCAGGAGGAGTACCAAAGGGTATGATTTTACTCTAGGTGGAACAACAATAAGTTGGATTTCGAAACTACAAAAGGTTGTTTCACTTTCAACAACAGAAGAAGAGTATATTGTTGCTACAAAGGCTAGTAAAGAAATGATTTGGTTATAGAGGTTTATGGAGGAATTGGGAAAGAAGAAGGAGAATAGTAGGATGTACTGTGACAATGAGAGTATCATTCATCTTGAAAATAACTCAGCCTTCCATTCGAATACGAAACATATACATCTCAGGTATCATTTCATAAGATCCATCTTGGAAGATGGACATTTGAAGTTGGAAAAGATACATACTAGCCAGAATCATGCAGACATGCTAACAAAGGGAGTAACCAGAGAGAAACTAAGTTCTTTCTTAGTTTCAGTTGGTCTTCAAGCATGAAGGTGAAGATGATAAATTTTCTCGGTCCAAGAAGGATCATAGTCCAACAGATATAGCGGTGAAAATTTGTTGATATTAGTCTCCAAGTGGGAGACTGTTTGTTGTGGAGCCTGATTATCTTCCTGATTCATAGGTCTTTAATTTCAGTCGTGTTTATACCCCATGAAGACTGTACACCCTTCCATGTGGGGGGGGGAGGGGGTTACAGGGAGGCCTCATTCCTCTATTTTCTCGTCCTGTTCACTCCTCCCTGAACCTGAAGGTCCCCCCTGTTCTTTAAATCTCCTTGGATCTCTACCTCCAATTTAAACATTACTTTTTCATTTTATTGATTCCATCATATTAGATTCAATTTCAAATGCATCATTCTGCATCTTGACTAATTTCGTGTCTCTTCTCTCTCTCTCAAAAGTAATGCAAAATCAGAGTCAAACGCCCCTACAAAAGTAACCTTTGTAGCTAGTTGAGATGGTTTAACTTCGACTGGGATCTTATTGTAAACTTGTTAAATTTTTTAATGAATTCAAAAACGGTTCCATAAGCTTTCTTTCTTAATGCATTGGTATTTCTTCTCACCCCATTGTCTTAAGAAAGCAGTTTATAATTCATCATAAGTTGTTATAGAATTTGCAGGAAGTCCCCTAAACCAGGTTTTGACTTGACCCTTGAAAGTTTGTATAAAAGTATCATGTAAACATCTTCATATTCAATTCCAACTATATCAAAAAATTGATCAAAGAATGTCATATGCTCAGTAATTGTTAAATCTCCTTCCATAGTAAATTTATGCAAACTCTTCGTATAATTGTCAGGTAAATCATGTAAATTTGCAGGAAGTGCTAAAGGAGCATATTTAACATCTACTTTGGAAAAAATTCTCAGAGGAGGTGGTGGTGGATTTACTTGGCCACCTCCTCCATCACCTCCACCTCCTACAACTACCATTGTGGGTTTTGAAGATCGGATGCGAGGAATGTAATGAAGATTGTCAAAAATTTAAAAATATTGTTGTACTAAGTCCTTAATAGCTTCAGGGAGATAATAACCAAGAAACACTAGTTGAAGCCTCGATGTAAGAAGATTTAATTTGAGATGTTTCTTTAAAATCAACTACAATTATTTATTTCATTTAGATCTTAACCTTAATTTGAGAAGCTTTGGGTTGATAAACCTTACATGCTAACACATAAGTTTGTCTTAGATAACCTTTAGGTTTGATCAATTTTTCAGGGTTTGAGACATGTGTGATCTGCTTCTTATCTGGATTTTTTCTGGTATTCTTCCTCCTGAATGCCAACTTTCCAATAATAGAGTCGCCAAGTGACAATAAAAATGAGCCTAAATGTATGTTTGATTCTTGTTCACTTTCAAGAACCAAAACTCATATTTATCGAACTCCCATGGAAAAATAACTTTCATATCTTCGTTTCCCAGCAACGACGCCAAAAAATATGTTGTTCCTGAGATTTGTTCCAGGATCAAAGAACAATGTCAGGCATCCAAAATAATGATATTTGATTTTACAGTTCCTTTCTACCTTTAGTTTATAATGAAATTTCAATACTCTTATAATTTGGAAACACAGAGGCAGTATCTCTTTCCTTGAGATTTTATCAATAATCAAGAGATGGAAAGAAGAATTAGAGTAAATAAAATTGACAAGCAAAGTAAGGTATCCAATTCTGATAAATCTTACTTTATTTTCAATAGTAGAAATCTGGAATGTGTGTATAAAATATGGAATAAAATAAAAACAAATACACAAATACAGATCTTGTTCCACTCAAAGAAAAACCGAGGAAAATCTATACCTCGATAGATGTTTGTTGGGTCTCAGAAATGTCGCACTTTCATCCTATTTTCCTTTCACTATTCCTCTCATTCATCCATATTCCATTATTCCATTTACCATTCATGATACCATTTTCATAAATTAATTATGGGTTTACCTTATTATTTTCCAATTCATTTCTTTTATGTATTTTTGAGAATTTATGATTAAATATTAGAAAATCTACATGTTTTCATTAATATCTCAAGTTTGGATGAGCTTTGTAATGTGTAGTATTATTTGAAAGGATTATTCAAAATCTTCTCGAATATTTCCTCCACCATTTCAAGGATTTGAAGATAATTATTCAAGCTAATTCCAAGGAGGAATATCATGAGAGGATTTGTGAGGATTTGAAGGGATAAGTATTTTGTAATAATGGGAAATTGGTTGAGAGAAAAGAGGATCTACAATTATGATTTGCTTATCCTCTTTTCAAAGAAACTCATGTATAAATAGGATTTCTCTCTCTTCATTTGGGGAGAAATAAATTAGAATTAGAGAAGTCTTGAATGGAGTCCTTGGATGGTAGGAAAGGGTCCTTTTTTTATGAGTCTTTTGTTAGTCATTGATTAGAAGGAGTTTCATGATATCCATTATTGTGTCATGGAGTGGATTTGATCATTGTGATGTAATAGATTGAGATTGATTTATTGTTAATGTGAGATCACATATGTTTTCATATGTGTCTATTACTTGTCATTTGTTTCTCTTCACATGTTTTTCTTTTATGCAATTTCACATTTCCAAGTTGATTTAATTTACGCAATTTAATTCCAGTTGTGTTGTTTTTCTTTTATGCAATTTTACATTTCCAATTTGATTTAATTTATGCAATTTAATTCTAGTTGTGTGTTTATAGTGTGCATGTGTTTCATAAGTCTACAAAATTCTCGGGGTGCTAAAGGGATTGAGGTCTAGGTAGGTAGGTTGTCATTTAAATTACACATCTTGGGGGAGGAGAAATAGTAAGACGAGAGGTAGGAACCTGGGTGGCCACTATAATGAGTTTTCTCCAAAGCCTTGATTGTTCCTTTCATGCAAGTGTGTTTTTTTTTCGCAAAGAGTGTTTAATTTTCCACAAAGTGTGATTTACTTTTCTGCAAGAGTGTTTTATTTCTGCAACCATGGAGAGTGATTGTCATATGTTTTTAGCAAGAGTGATTTTATTTACACAACTAGTTTATTTTTATTTAAGTTTTACAAATTCAGATTTCAGTTTTGGGTGTTGTAAGAACCCCCTTTCCTACTAATCCATATGTGAAGACAAGAGTATCAACAAGATGTTTTAACGATGAGTATAAGTTTGGAACAACTCACTCAGATCCTAGAAAAAGTTGGGATCTCTTCTTCTTGGGAAGAGGAGATCTTGACAACAACCAAAAGATTAACTACTCCTCCAGAAGCAAATGAAGAATCAACATTCGAAGAATGTTGTACATTTGATGGGGAACAATTATTCAAACATGAGATCGAGGAGGAAAAAAAGGAGTTGCAACATGACAATTATTCGAACATGAGATCGAGGAGAAAAAAAAGGAGTTGCAACATGATCTGAATAAGAGTGGAAATAAATTCTATGAAAGCCTTATTGAATGATGGTTCCAAACGAGTACCAGGTTAGATCAATGTTTTTGTTTTTAGTTCTTTAAATCTCAGTTCAGCAGTTAATTTTTCATATTCTGGTATATTTCCATTTTTCATTTGCAAAATTGAAAGTGAATATATTTTTACTATGATTACATTGGAAATTTTATTACACTTAAATGATTTCTAATTTCCAATTAGAGTAGAGTAGGTAGGTTAAAAGGAATAAAACATGTTAATTTTAGTTTTGAATAAGTATGCTCTCCTAGTGCTTTGTGCGCATATGGAGGATAAAGTAGGATATCTATAAATGTTTTCAGGAAGAATGAAAATGTAAAATTGCTTTCATTTTTTTTTTCAGACCTCCATTTGCTAATTATTTCAATTTGTCTTAAATTTTTTCACTTTTATTTTTATTAAGAATAATACAAAATAAAAATAAAATTAAAACAACAAATGTTGATTTTTTTAGTTTTGTTTTTTCTAATCTTTATAAGAATAATGGAAATAAATAATAATAATAATAATAATATAAAAAACAGGAAATAACTTAAATAATAATAATAATTCTTCTATGAGCATTCATCCTTCCACCCTAAACCTGCAATAAAAACAACCCCATCGCACAATAATCCAAATATTCCAACGTTTATCATCTCTGAGATCTCTGCAATGCACTGCTACCGCAAGCGTTGCCCCTCATCCAAGCCTTTACATAAACAATATGCAAAAATACATCCTTTAATATGCACCTCACATACATCTTGTCTGTTAATGGCCTCATATTCTTATCTATACATAATCATTCTGCGGCTTAGGTGCCAACTCCTTTCCACTAAAAACTCATTGATTTTTTGACACACGATGTATATCAACCTTTATCTATCTCTTCGTGCATCTGTTAGGTTTCTTCTACTATTCCTATATTTCGTTGGAGTGAGGTGTTCATTTAAAACTGTGACAACCAATCCAACAAAATGCATCGTGATCCAACACTTGACTAAGAGAAATATTAAACGAATTCTTGTTGTCATCATGGGAATAAACGACAGAGACAAACAAGAGTGGGAACAAACAGATGGCTAACAACCAGTTGTATCGTGAGTTGAATTACACAATTCATGTAATTGGACGAATGAAGTGAAGGCATGAGATTTTACTGTTTCTAGTGGTTACAGGATCAAGTCCTTTTGGGATGGATCAAAACCAAATTCCACTATTTGCATAATAATATTAGGCATGATTCTCTCCAGGATATGCTCCCAAAATTTATGCCTTCAATATCTCTTTACCTGCGAGACCCAGAGATAACATAACGAGTGGATCAACATTTTATGATCTATGCTTGTACTCTCTGGATCCAAATAATTCTGGATCGATTTCTATCCATGATAGGTGTTGAAGCTTAGAGATTTCACAGATATACCTGGCTGTCGAATATGATGCATGCAGATTCACCCAGACTTTGAACAAGACAAATATGCGTGGGCTGGGCATGCATCACTATTACTAAAATCCATTTCGAACAGTTCTGAAGGGTTGTGAGAAAGCCAATCTAGAATCTGTGAATGCAAAACTTGAGGAATTTCACTTGGATCTTTGCCAAAGAGTTTGAAAACCATTCATCTGGTACGATCCTGACCATATACAGCAAACTTGAAGGTGATTGGTCAAACCATGGCTCTGAATTTTCACTTATTTGAGGTGGACTTGTTTGGTAAATGTTTGATGCTTCCCACGAACGGAAAACAAGAGCATTTTTCCTGCTTATAATGTTGAGGGACTATCTGATCCGGGAACTAATTCTTCAGGTGCATTGTAAATTAAAACCTTTTGATATAGAAGACTTACTTTTACCAGTTGATTCTATCAATAAATACTGTGGCACAGTTCCATCTAACACATGTTATTGTTAAAAACCTTCCTGTCTCTCCTAAAAATTATTAGAATACTGAGGTACATTTGACATAATAGTTTTTTGTGTAAAATATACATCATTTTGCACTTGAATCGAAAATGTAGGATCTGCTGCAGTAGGATCTCTGGAATGGCGAGCGCAGGTGTTGTCGTTGATGATAATGCAAATGATGCACAGAACTTGTTGCAAACTCAAGTACCACCTCATAGAGATCTCTCTTGTAGCACTTGTTATGCATGAAGAGAAGACAAGAAGACATAAGGTAGATGACAATGTCCAGGAGGGATCGTGTCTGCGTATTTTCTAGACCGTGAAACAACTACTTGTGCTAAGGTGCTGAACAATGGAAAAAGATAAAAAAATTCGTGTCATACGATCTGGAAAAAGAAAAAAAAAACAATGGAAATAAATGGTCACAGAGGTTACATTTGTGGGATTGGGGTTCACAAGGAAGCTTCCCAAGTATGAGTGATTTGTTCGACCCATGGGATTGTGGTTCACCAAAGCACACGTTACTCATTCTGAACTAAAATGAACCTTCAATCTTGATCTTATTTGATTAAAGAAAAATTCAAATGGTCCTATGTTTACTTCTCTGGTGTTATTACAAAAGGAACCATAATTGAAGATAATATAAGCGAACTTGGTAAATGCGTGGGAAAATATGCTCAGGTTACCAACAATCCAAAGAATGCATAAATGCTACTTTTACTGTTTTATGGGAAAGATAGTTGTCTAACACTCCAAAAAAATTCAAAAGAAATTAGAAAACAATAGTGTAAAAGTTAAAAAAAAAAAATCAAAACTTAAAAAAATTAATAATAATAATAATACAAATTGCAAATGTATATCAAACATTTCCTGAAAACAATGTTTTTAATGCTTTTACTCTAATTCATTTTTCTTGAGCCACTCGAAGCAAGTATTCACGAAGAAGATTGTCAAAGACACCTGCAGGTAAAAACACATTTCATTTTATTCTTCATTTGATTGATTAAGCATTCATTTGATTGATTAAGCATGTTATTTTCCTGCATTTTATGTTTTTCAATGCTCTCACAATTTTGTTGTAGGATTAACACTAACCTTTTATAGGTTTGAAGATGATCAAATTTTATGTTGAAGTGATTTTAAAGAATCACAAAGCTTTATCAGAAAAATACGCCTCATAAGGAGATAAAAAATTTATCGCACAAGTTATGCTATTTTCCACCACAAAGACATATTTCAGAAAACCAATTGCGCCATGACCTGTTCATTTACCCTTCTCCTTCAAAGATCATTAGTCATCCATGTTAGAGTCTATTGTTTCATTTCCTTATCCATCATGACTTCACACATGTCTCCCTTTCTGAGTCACATACATTCTTTCCTCATTTTTCAGTTCATTTTTTTGCCTTATGAATAAAACCATTCAGTTTTCTTTTCCATGACTAAATTTCCTTGATGACTTTCCATAAAAACTGTTGATACTGAGATCTTTTCTCTTTAGTCCTACCAATCATTTTGTACAACTCATGTTGAATGATGTGGGATTTCTTAAGGCCCACCTTTCAACAAGTCTTGCCCCATCAACCTCAACGCCTTATCTGGGATAGAGACTAGAGTCCTTATGAGTACCTTGAGGCTTGCATGCCTTAATGGAAAGTTCTCTCGCTAACAATCATGGGCATACATCAATGTCCCTTGATCGTTATATATTGTAGGTAGATCGACATCAACTCATTTATTCTCACTTCGTAAGATGTACTTAGGTACCTTGGCACTCATTGACATCAATGGTGATATTGCCTCACATTGGTTAACGACATCCATCAATAGCCGATAATCCAATGAATTATTTTCATGCTCGACATCGACACATTTATTCACATGACTAAAATTGTACCATCAGGTTTTGTAGCAGGTGAAGACTATATACTTTTCATGACTCCATCATCAGTTGCAACAACATTCCTTTATCCATAAGAGAGTATCAAAGTTCCACTTTCAGATTCATACAACCAAGAAGAAGTTCACATTCCTTCACCTCATAGTCCATGATCCAACAATAACAGTCACATTCTTCATGATTCAAAAACATCTACATTCTTATTGCATAACTCATTGATTGTTTAGGTAGGTGAAGGTATGGTGTTTTCTAATCTTTAATCATGTAATTCCTTGAATGCTATAAATGAAAGAATTTGGAAAATTCCCTCACCATTTTACCATTTCCTCTCTCATTTTCGCAAACATAAAACATCTTCAGTTGGGGGGGGGGAGGGGGGGTAGTATATTCATTCCCATTTGATTCCATTCTTACACATACCATCATCTCATTCACTATTAACCAACATGTTTCTCCCAAACTGGACTTGGTTGCACTTTGATTCTAGATATTTATCTCTTTTGGCATGATTCATAACATGAAGAAAAGGATTTCTAATATATATTGATGGCTCATTATTTCCAATGCATGTATGCTTAAAATATTATTGCAGCAAGAAAATAAGTAAACAAAATCAATGTTGTTAACATAAGAACCAACATTTGTCATATTCATGGTTGTCACAGTTGAACCAACCATAAGAAAAATCCACTGCTACTCATGTATTTCATATCATGGAATGATTTATTAAAAACATCATCATGTAAAGCCAAAGTTAAGAAGCCCAAAGTATACAAGAAAATCAATGCACAGTTGCATGAGGACATGCAACAAGTTTAATTGGGGGGAGATGTCGGGTCTCAGAAATGTCGCACTTTCATCCTATTTTCCTTTCACTATTCCTCTCATTCATCCATATTTCATTATTCCATTTACCATTCATGATACCATTTTCGTAAATTAATTATGGGTTTACCTTATTATTTTCCAATTCATTTCTTTTAAGTATTTTTGAGAATTTATGATTAAATACTAGAAAATCTACACGTTTTCATTAATATCTCAAGTTTGGATGAGCTTTGTAATGTGTATGATTATTTGAAAGGATTATTCAAAAGATTCTTGAATATTTCCTCCACCATTTCAAGGATTTGAAGATAATTATTCAAGATAATTCGAAGGAGGAATATCATGAGAGGATTTGTGAGGATTTGAAGGGATAAGTATTTTGTAATAATGGGAAATTGGTTGAGAGAAAAGTGGATCTACAATTATGAATTGCTTATCCTCTTTTCAAAGAAACTCATGTATAAATAGGAGTGATCTCTCTTCATTTGGGGAGGAAGCAATTAGGATTAGAGAAGTCTTGAATGGAGTCCTTGGATGGTAGGAAAGGGTCCTTGTTTTCTGAGTCTTTTGTTAGTCATTGATTAGTAGGAGTTTCATGATTCCCATTATTGTGTCATGGAGTGGATTTGATCATTGTGATGTAATAGATTGAGATTGATTTATTGTTAATGTGAGCTCACATATGTTGTCACATGTTTCTATTACTTGTCATTTATTTCTCTTCACATGTTATTTTTCTTTTATGCAATTTCACATTTCCAAGTTGATTTAATTTACACAATTTAATTCCAGTTGTGTTGTTTTTCTTTTATGCAATTTCACATTTCCAAGTTGATTTAATTTATGAAATTTAATTACAATTGTGTGTTTCGGCTTCAACATTATATTAGGTTAATTTAACTTCAATCCTGCATATATTGTGCATGTGCTTCGTAAGTCTACAAAATTCTTGGGTTGACAATTAAATGATTAGGGCTCTTATTAAACGACAATATTTTCACCCAAAAATGTCTAATAATTAAACTGTAGTAGATGTATTAATAAATTGCAGTCGTTCATTTCTTAAACACCATAGAGTGAACAATGATAATGAAATTAACAACACATAAAGAACACATTACTCAAAGAAATGAGAATTAGAATCTCTATATTTCTATAGAAATTTATATTAAAAAGTCTTTCTTTATAGAAGGAGATAAAAATCCATCTTCATGTCTCAAATGTATATATTTATATAATTTCATCTTAACCAAAATATATTAGATTCCATGTTTCTAGATCCTAAAATAGAAGAAAAAACTCTACATACTTGATTAACATCAAACTAAATTTGTCAGTGTTTCATGGAAACTTGCACATGAGATCTAGCTAAAGCATACACAAACAAAGCTTATCAAGAAAAGGAAGAGAGATACACAATGAAGATTGAGAATCAATGCATATTATAATCTATCACTGAGTGAGTGATCTTCACTCATATAGGCAATGACATCCTATAATTATGAATGCATGCATAATAGTGATGGTCTAAGATTAGAAAGTCTAAAATAGGACTAGCTAGTTAACTCCCACCGAACTAGTGTGTCGAAAATAAAAATTTCTCCAACACCCCCCCTGAACATCACTATGGAGAAAAAAATGAGTTCCGACTACTAGACCATATTAGGTAGTCATGTACAATGAAACTAATGAACACTTAATAAAAGTGAGGAAAGAGGGAAAACCACGTGGGAACAAAACCCCCCCTCAAAAGACAATGTATCAAAAGAAGAAAATGCAGTTGCTAGGCAACGGTGTTCTTCACTGCAAGACGATCCCGCAAAGTATGAAACTTCTTCTCAGTGAATGTCTTGGTGAATATGTCAGCAGTCTATTCAAAGGAAGGACAAAACTGCAAATCAATGATCCTGTCATGTACTAAATCTATGATGAAATGCATGTGGACCTCAATGTGTTTGGTTCGATGTCGTTGTACTAGATCTCTACAAAATCTCAGTGTACTGTGATTGTCACACCATATGATAGTCAGACAATGAAATTGAATACCAAGCTCGGTAAGGAAGTGATGAAGACAAAGTGTTTGAATGACACAGTTGACTACTCCTTTGTACTTAGCCTCTATGGAAGATAAAGCATGGTTGATTTCTTCTTACTTGACCAACAAATTGGGTCTGACCCCAAACTGAGAGTGTACTCGGACATGGACTTGCAATCTATTCTATCACCGATCCAATATGAATCTGTGAAGCCTATGAGATATAATGCACAACCAACTGCATAGTGAATCCCATAACTCATGGTTCCCTGAACATATCTGAGGATGAGCTTGAAGCCTTCCAGTGCATATCATGGGGTTCCTGCATGTATCTAGAAACTGCTCCTACCGCATATGAGATATTTTGATGGGTGTGGGTGAGATATAGAAGACTCCCCACCAACTGTCGATACAAAGTGCTATCCACTAATGGTGTATCCCCTCCATCCTCAAGTTTGATCCCAGATAAGAAGGATGTAGGTGCAGACTTACGGTCTCTCATGTGGAATCTATCCAGAAGATCCCTGACATACTTAGCCCAAGAAAGTTTGATGTCGAAAGCATCTTGACTAATCACAAGACCAAGAAAAAAGTGTAGTGGACCCATGTCCATCATAGATAACTTGTCATGCAAAATATCTTTGACCAAAGCAGTGGATGAATCAAAAGATCGTCAACATAGAGTACTAATATCATCACAGAGTCAGTATTCCTCAACATGTAAACATTCGAATCATATTTACATCTAACAAAATCATGTGAAATAAAGTAATAATCCATCTTTGCATACCATGCTCTAGGTTCTTTCTTGAGGCCATAGAGAGACTTCTTCAGTCTTCATACTAAATATGAGTTCTGAATGAACCCATATGGTTGCTCCATGTAGATCTCCTCTGAAAGGTCACCATGAAGAAAAACATTATTCACATCCATCTGGTGAACTTCCCATCCTTTGGCTATTGAAATGGCTAGATCCAAGTGAATGGAGTCCATATTTTCTACAGGAACAAAGGTCTCATTATAATCTATCCCATGAATCTGTTGAAATAATTTTGCAACTAATCTGGCCTTGTACCTGCTCACCTAACCATCTTCTGCTCTCTTGGTCCTGTAGACCTATTTTCATATGACAAGTTTCCTCCCTGGTGGAAGTAGAACCAGATCCCAAGTCTGATTCTCTAGGAGAGAGTCATGCTCCTCCTGCATGGTTTCTTCCCATAGTGGGTTTCCAACAACCTCACTGTAGGTATGTGGATCAAAATATTGAACCATATATCAATTCATGGGCATCGTTGGTTCAGAAGATAAAAGTACATGAGAAGGATCCACATGATGAGATCGAGTCCTCCTCGAATCCAATGGATCCTTTGCAACGTTGCCTGCTTTTTTAAGTGTGGACTGTGCCCACTTGGGAATTTTTTGAAGCTCCAATGCTATCTCCGCATTTGGTTGTACCAACTTCTCATTTTCATGTACAAAATCCTCTGATTATGTGTATGAACATGTAGCATCTGAGTGTGTGGAATCATCATCTCTGATGTCTGGAACTGATTGAAGCACAAGAGTCTTTTCATGTTGCACTAGAGGTGCATGCAAAGGACTCTCCTCAAACTGAACAGCGTGCTCAATGATGAGTTGGTATGTATAGGGACCAATCAATTTGTACCCCTTCACATCATCTGGATATCCCACAAATATGCAAGGTGTGCTCTGTGGATCTAAGGATTTCCTCTTTTCAGAAGGAATATGGACTCATGCTCTAGATCCAAAGATGTAGAAGTGTGTGACATATGGTTTGTCACCTGTCCAAGCCTCAAAAGGTGTCCTATCCTCAATAGATCTGTGAGGTGATCTATTATGTATGTAAGTAGCACAGTTAAATGCCTCATCCAAAATATTGGAAGGAAGTGATCTTGCATGCAACATGAAACTAGTCATCTCCTTGAGAGACCTATTTTTCCTTTCAACAACTCCATTCTGTTGTGGAGTGTATGGAACTATGTGTTGCAACTAGATACCAGCTTCACAAAAAATATTATAAAAATCTTTGTTGATATACTCCCCCCCATTTTCTGTATGGAGGATTTTGATTTACTTCCCAGATTGTGTCTCTACTAGAGCTTTGAAGTCTTTGAGATGCTAAAAAACTTCAGACTTTTTTATGAGAAAATAAACCCAAGTATAGCGTGAGTAATCATCAATAAATGTAAGAACATACATTGCTTTGTTGATGGACAGATGTGGAAATGGACCCATGAGATCACTGTGAACAAGCTCCAAGGAAGATGAGGCTCTCCTTGCCTTCCCGTTTTCAAATTTCTCTTCAGGATACTTGCCAAGAATGCATCCTTCACAAACCCCTTCAAAAAATTGAATGTCTGGCAAGCCTTTGACCATTCCTTGCTTGGAAAGTCGTTGCATGTACCTAAAGTTTAAATGACCAAATCTCTCATGCTATACTCTACTACTGTCATTATCATGTGTAAGTAGCAAAGATGAGTCATAGTCAATAGACTTAGTGAACTTATACAACCGTGATTTGTGATCTACCTCACCAACTGCAATAATGGAACTATCATGCATGTCAAGTACAATAACTGAATCTGATGTAAATTGAACCCTTTTAAATGTTTGAGTGATCTAATAAACTGAGAGAATATTTATAAAAACATTTGGAACATGTAAGACATTCTCAAAAATTCCATTAGGGAGTTCTAGTCTTCCCTCTCTTGCAACTTCTATTGGAGTATCATCCCCCATGAGAATAGGAGGTCCAGAGCATGAACTCAAAGAAGTAAAAACTTCCTCTTTATCTGCCATATGTTGTGATGCACCAGAATCTATAATCCATGAATTAGATGAGGAATTAATTGCAACCAGAGCATGATGATTACCTTTAATAGGCGCATGGTATATTTCCTTCTTCTTATTGGCTCCTTCAGGAATGAAGTCTCCAAGGTTATTCTTCTAAAGTACTTGTGTCATAAGATCGATCTGCTTCTTCATGCATGTGGATTATTCATGATTCAAATTATTGCAATATGTGCACTGTTTTCCCTTCTTCTCATTCCCTTTGGAATTTGAAGAATCTTTGGAACCTGAAGAATCCTTAAAGGTTTTGGAATATCCCTCTTTCTTCGACTCTAGATGTAATAGCTTCTTTCGTTTCTTCTTCGATTTCTGATTGGGTAACCCTTTTCCATCATGCATGGTGAGTGCATGTGCTTTGGGATTTTTCATGAGGCCCATCTGTATGAGTTTTTTTTTCTCTTGTGTGAGAGACTAATTGAACTGAGCGATCGTAGGAATTTTCAAATTTGCGCCCAAAAGACATCTGTCAGATTGGAAATTGGAGACATATACAACATATTATGGTCCTAGCTTGGCCAATATTGTTAGAATAAGTTGTTTCTCTTGTGTATACTTGTAAATACCACATTCACCCAAGCTCAAAATCAAAGTCTTAAATTTAGTAAAGAAATCTTGTATATTATCAAAACTTTTAGGGTCTAAGGTATTCAACTCTACCTCAAGCATATGACCTCGCATCTCATCCTGCTTTCCAAAGAGTCCTTCTAAGGTGGTCTAAATATCATTTGGAGTCTTTCATGTGGAAACATGAAACAATAAATCAATGGAGATTAACTCAATAGGTAGTCATGTGGCCTCATCCGTACGGTTCACCTATCTGGTCTTCTCAAGCGTTGATGTAGGCTTTTTTTATGTCGCCATCGTCAAATTATACAGTCTTTTTCTTTTGAGTTGGAATGTGGAATTTGACTTCCATTCAAAATAGTTGTATGGTGTGATTATTATCACCAGACTTGACTGAATAAGTTGCATCACCTCCATCCCTTCTATTGATTCTGAAAAGACAATGAAAACCCACATCGTGGATTCTGAGATATGATTTGTAGTTCTATGGTAGCTATAGATATGGTAAACCAACTATATATCCTAAAATATGATGTGGGTTTTGGAGAATTTTGGTGAGCATGAGCATCCCTCTTGTTGGTTGTGGAGCCTAATTATCTTCCTGATTCAGAGGTCTTTTACTTACAACCATGTTTATACCCCTTGAAGTATTTACACCCCAGAAGTATGTACACTCTTCCACGTGAGGGAGTGTAGAGGGGGGGTACCCCCTCTACAGGGTCCGGGGGGGATATCCCCCCGGCTAGGGGGTTTGGGGGGAAGC
>JASDQU010101093.1:305654-329998 GCA_032191745.1 Picea mariana
CAAAGAAAATCCTTGGTATGAGAATAACAAGAGACAGGAAAAATCACAAACTAACATTGTCTCAGGGTGAGTACACAGAGAAGGTCTTGAAGAGGTTTAGAATGAAGAATGCAAAACCAGTTAGTACACCTTTGGCCAGCCATTTCAAATTAAATAAGGAAATGTGTACCAAGACATAGGAGGAGATAGAATATATGTCCAGGGTCCCATATTCATCAGCAGTTGGCAGCTTGATGTATGCAATGGTTTGCACAAGACCAGATATTGCAGATGCAGTGAGAGTTGTGAGCAGGTATATGAACAATCTAGGTAAAGAACATTGGTAGGCAGTAAAGTGGATTCTCAGGTATATGAGAGGTACCACTAATCATGCATTATGTTTTGGAGGTTCAGAAACTGTTCTACAAGGATATGTTGATTCAGATGTGGTAGGTGATAAAGATAGCAGGAGGAGTACCACAGGGTATGTATTTACTATAGGTAGAACAACAGTAAGTTGGATTTCGAAATTGTAAAAGGTTGTTGCACTTTCAACAACAGAGGCAGAATATGTTGCTGCTACAGAGGCTAGTAAAGAGATGATTTGGTTACAGAGGTTTATGGAGGAATTGGGAAAGAAGCAGGAGAACAACAAGTTGCACTGTGACAGTCATAGTGCCATCCACCTTGTAAAGAACTCAGCCTTCCATTCGAAGACTAAGCATATACAGTTGAGGTACCGCTTCATACGATCTACCTTGGAATATGGACATTTGAAGTTGGAAAAGATACACACTAGCCAGAATCCTATAGACATGTTAACAAAGGGAGTAACCAAGGAGAAACTGAGTTCCTACTCAGTTTCAGTTGGTCTTCAAGAATGAAGAATGAAGATGAAGATGAAGATGAAGAATGAAGATGAAGATGAAGGTCCAAGAAGGTTCAGAGTCCAGCATATACAACAACAGTGGAGTTGTTGAGATCGGTCTCTAAGTGGGAGATTGTTGGTTGTGGAGCTTGATTATCTTCTTGATTCAGAGGTCCTTGCTTTCAACCATGTTTATACCCCATGAAGTATTTACACCCCAGAAGTATGTACACTCTTCCAGGCGGGGGAGTGAAAAGGGCGGGCACCCCCTGTACAGGGTCTAGGGGGGCTATCCCCCCAGCTGGGGGGTCTAGGGGCAAGCGGGCCCCCAGCGGGGGTTCGGGGGCAACGTCCCGCGAAGGAAAAATTACCTTGTAAATGTATATTTTAATTTCATTGTAAATCTGGACCGTTCATTATAAGGTCGCAGATCTAACGATAGATATTATGTTAGGTTTTTTTTCCCTAGAAGGGAACCCTCTTTTATGATGTAAATGTATTGCGGCTATGGTTGATGCTGAATATTGTATTCTGAGAAAGGATACTATGAGAGAAAGAAGAGTAAGTTACAGCGGGTTTGATGTAGGTTGTATCCCTTCATTTTTTGGATAATAATAAAGGAAGGACATGGCAATTTCTCTGGTGGACATAGCCCACACTGGGTGAACCACGTAAATCTGTGTCTCTATTGTATTGTGTATCTTCTATGTTTTGATTCCACATTTGTTTATTTTATTGCTCCATGGTCCTGTTTTTCTAACAAAAAATGGGTAACCAAGATATTGGGTTATGATTTTGAAATCCTCTATAAAAAGGGGAAGCAAAATGTTGTGGCAGATGCACTCTCAAGAAAGGATGAAGATGTTGAGGCCTTTCTCTGTGATATCTCGATCATCCAAGCCAATTGGATAATAGAAGAAAGGGATGGATGGAAGAATGACAAAAAAGTGTGGACTCTCATTCAAAGGTTGCAGCAGGATTCCAGTGCATCAGATACATTTACATGGAAAAGTGATTCACTATGGTACAAATATCACTTATATTTATGTAAGAACTCCCAACTCAAACAAAAGGTACTATTGGAATTGCACACCTCTCCAGTAGGAGGGAACTTAGGATTTTTGAAAACCTACCATAGAGTCAAGAAGTATTTTTTTTCGAATGGCCTTAAAATTGATGTTCAAAGGTTTGTGGCAGAATGTTTGGTTTTCCAACAAAATAAGGTGGAAATAGTTAAGACCCCAGGTCTTTTACAACCATTATCCATCCCAAGTCAGTGTTGCGAGGAGGTTTCCATGGATTTCATCACAGGGTTACCAAAGTCTGAAGGAAAGAGTGTAATCATGGTGATTTTTGATAAACTGACCAAGTACACACACTTTTGTGCACTCTCTCATCCCTTCAAAGATAGTACAGTTGCCACTGTATTTATGGAGATAGTTCAAAAGCTACATGGTAGCCCAAAGATTATTGTAAGTGACAGAGATCCCATCTTCACTGGACATTTTTGGATAGAATTATTTTCTTGTTTGGGTACTCAATTAGCTCATAGCTCATCCTATCATCCTCAATCTGATGGACAAACCGAGATATTGAAAAAATGTCTAAAAGGCTACCTTCGTTGCTTTGTCTCTGATAAACAAACACAATGGTTCAAATGGTTACCCTTGGCAGAATGGTGGTACAACACTTCCTTTCATACTGCAACAAAAATGACACCATTTATGACACTTTATGGATACCACCCTCCTTCCATCACTTCTTTTCTAAAAGAAAAATCTAAGGTTCAAGCAGTGAAGATCACATCGAGAATCAACAACAAGTTCTCCAAATCTTAAAGGACAACCTGACCATGGCATAGAATCGCATGAAACAACAAGCAGATCAACATCGTAGTGAAAGAAGTTTTGAAGTAGGGGATTGGATGTTTTTAAGACTACAACCATACAAACAAATGTCCCTCACGCAAGAAAAGAAGGATAATAAATTATCACCAAAGTACTATGGCCCTTATAAGGTGTTGAAAAAGATTGGTACTATGGCATACAAATTGGAGCTGCCTGCATCTTCACGAATACACCCAGTTTTTCATGTTTCTTTCTTAAAGAAGGTTATAGGAGACAAGATGCCAGTTCAAACTATATTTCCAAAACTTGACAAGGAAGGAAAAACCATATTGGAGCTTGAAGCCATCACTGACACAAGAATTCTCCAGCTGAGTAATAGATCCATTTCAGAGTATCTCATTAAATGGAGGAAACTACCGATTGAAGATTCCACTTGGGAAGATGAGTCTTTTATACAGAAGCATCTAGAGTTACTCAAGCATTGCATACAACACTTGTCTCAAGGGGAGGGGCATGTTAAACCCTAATATTGTCTCATTACCCCTTAGTTGGGGCATATTATATTAGTAATGTTATTTTATTTATGTCGAATTTAGGCCATTAATTGTAATTATACCTCCTAGTATCCTATATATACCAAGGAGACATTTTAATTTTGAATCATATTGTACTTGAACATTTAAGTGGGGTAAAAGGGGGTTGCCCCCTTAAAGAGGCTTATTATCTGAAATTATTTCCTTTTCGAGGCGTTGAGTACCTTTTCTAAGTTTTTTCTATGCTATATTGATATTTTGTTCTTAACAATGAGGGCCATGAGGAATATGGAGATGATTTCGATGAAGTTTTGAAACTGATAAATTCTCTCTCTGCCAAACTAGAAAGGTTGGAATCTAAAGAAAGTGCAGAGGATTTTCCAGTCCTTGAGGCAGAAGTTCTTGGCAGCTGTACTGAGGATGATAATGAATATTTCATAGCTATAGAGGCCTTGCATTATGCTCCTCAAGTGTCTGTTGTCCCTATATTTGATGATTATTCAGATGAAGAGCAGCAGGGCCCCACATCGTAATTTGCTGACCTGAGGAGAAACCAACTTGTATATGACAGCTATGAATGAGTTGGATATGCTAGATTTCCAAGAGAATATAGTGGAGCCCTGTCCTCCATTCATTAATGAAAATCATCATGAGAAAATCATCCATCCTGAGCAACAGATTGAAGAGAAGACCTTTCCCATGGGTCTTGTTTATAATGATTATGACTCTAACCCTTGGGAAAGCCATAAAGAAGAAAAGGAGTAGAAAAAAGGGTAGTTCATAGCTTTCCCGGAGCCTATAGGTGAGAAGCCACCACTTGATTCCAGTCAGCCTACATCAGCTTCTCATTCACCTATGCTTATCAGAGATATTCAGCCATGTGTGATCAACTGTGGAGCAAATCAGGCTGTCTATTAAAAATTTTCCAAATTTTTCCACTCATTCTATGAGCCTATCAACGAGTACATGGAGCTTCATTATATTTCATGACTTAGAGCCGCCTATATTTTTCTCAACTTCCTCCTTTCGAGTAAAGATGAAGGAATTAACCGTTCTGTTCTCATGGTTGCATCGTCTGTTATCAATCATTGAAATAGTAAAGGAACTTCCAGTCAGGAAGTTACTTGAATGGGTATGGTGGAAATTTTATTTCACCTAGCACTGTGTAAAAATAAATTAGTTTAGGACTCTACATAAATAAGCTCCTTGGAGCATGTGTGTTTATTTTCATTTTTTGACTCATCGACCTGTATTACTCAGCAGGGTGTTTTGATCTTGAATCCATATCCCAACATAAGGCGACTGGAATTGCAAAAGAGATCTTAGATCCTCACAGGGAGGAATATATCCCCCATGGAGCCTAATATTATCACATATTCTTTTAAGAGGGTGTTTTCCCTTAGGAGTTGGCCATTGGATGACCAAATGAGAAAGAAGGGGGATTAAAAAACCCACAATTACATTTCATCCAAAGTTGGGGCGTGTTGTGCTAAGGTGCGTGCATATTGGGACAATGGAGAATGCCACTTTGGGAATTTTGAAGTGAAGAAGGCGTGAACCCCCCAATTCCTGAAGTGAAAAGAAGATCTGGGTCATCCAAACCAGAGGGGCACATGGCAGCCAATTAGTGAATTCGCCATTTTTCGATTCATGGTTTTAGCAGGGAGCATGATGCAAGTTCGGAAAACATGAAATCCCAAAATCATGATTTCACAAATCGGAGGTTTGAMAGGAAACAACGCCCTGATTCCCCTAAAAGTGAAGTCCCGAAAAAATTCAGGGATAGAGCCCGAGGTCATAGAGAAAAGAGGGGYCGCAAACAAGAGTAAGCACATGTTTATCGACTAGTGACTGGGGTTTTCGAGATGCAATTGTGGTTGTTAGATGCATAGCAGATCCAACCGTCAATCCGAGAGAGACAATTTCGTGAGTTTGAGCATCGGGATATTGGGAATCAAGTGGAGTAAAGACTTGCGAAATGCAAAATCCCTAAATTTGATAAGGGATAAGAGTTGGGTCATGGCCCAAGGTCGTATGAAGGTAAAGGTGCAGATTTCACGTGAGCTGTGCCCAGGGCCAAAACGTCGGTGTATTTGCAGAAGTGATTGCCACATTCTCCAAGTGCCAAATCGACTCAAAATTGTTCTAATCCCAATGAATAAGTAAATGAAACCAGGGGGAGGTGGTTGGAGCCTCGCCTCACCCCATAAATGAAAATCATGGAAGAGCTGGCAGTGGTACCCCTACGAGATGGTTTTTTTACAGGGCCCATACTGATTTGAGCTCATGTTTGATAGGAGAATGCAGGTGCAGAATGGAAGAAGAAGATGTAGATGTCGAGCCTTGAATGCAATGGTTTGAGCACTTCTTTGTTAAGCATGACAAATTATTTTAAGTATATATGTGGAGTTCTGGGATTTTGTAAAGGTCTTTGGTTGAGCAGAGCTCCCAATATGTAACTTTGTTCCGCCAGAGCTGTTCTATGGTTATGTAATCTATTTGAGACTTTCATGTTAATAGAAGTCATATTCCTTTCTCTTATATTTTGTCTGTAAAGTTGTTTAAAACACTCAGGCTTGGATGATCCAATCGAGGATCGTTATACTGTTGTAATGGATGTTTGATTATAGCGGTATCATGGTCACTTTTATTCATTTCCCTATGTATCTTTTTCCTTCTCACATTGAATGGCTCGGACATGGAGGATCTAGTCAAGTTGTTGGAGTTGTAGGATGATGGAGGTTTGACCATACTGCAGTTGTAACTGTGTCCCTTGTAGACATATTTCGGTGTCTAAATTGGAGCTCAAGAATGCTCTTGAGCTTGGGTTTTCTTCTTTGAGCTACTGGAAGGCATGATGCCTAGAGAATTCTCCTTCACCCTTTCTCCTAATTATTCCCTCTGTTCTCACTTTAACTCAATTTACTGACTGAATTTAATGTGGCCCTCACTTTCTTGTGCATTTCATGTCCAATTCTGTGTTGAACATCTTTCATGTTGTTGATTTTGGCCATCAACCATCCACATTTAAACCAACATCCACCCCAAACAATGATGGGTACTAGGCTTACCTCCCCTGCAATCAGGAGGTGACTTCTAGTTCTAAAACTTCCTTTTACAACATACTAGTTCATTATGTCCTCTTTGGATTGGCAGACTGCTCTAGGTGTCTGGCTAAAAGTATGCTTCCTGCTGCTGAAAACCCTTGAGATGCTTTCACTTTGTGGCATGTTTCTTGTACCAAATTCTTCATTCTTGGTTGCATATTCCACCATCTCCATGCTTGTTTTCTTTTAAGGTTCTTCTTCTTCCAAGTCTACTATCTGCGAAGGTGGTGTGACTTTCATTTTCTTGAGAATATTTTGTTGAATACTAGCACCCAATGCCTCTGAACTGCTCCTCTTGTTATAAAAACTCATCTTTGGAGCTTTGACAACCAGCCTTGGGGATGTTTTCTATATATGGACCTGCTGAGGGGCAGACTCTATTTGTTTTGTTTTATCATGCTACAAAGTGACCTCCATATCTACACAGGTTTCCAGATTATCCAGTTTATCAAATCCTTCAACATGTTCATGCTCGTAGGGGCCTTGTCTTCTCATCAGTCTTCTCTTTGATATGATCTGATGTGGGTCATACTTCCTCCCTTGTAACAGTACAAACCTGAATTCATTGATTTTGTGTTGGATCTGAGGTAAATAAGACCTATTCTTTACCACAAAGGGTCCCACCATGAAGGTAAATTTTAAGTTAGATGCCTTGTGCATTTTCATAAAATTCTCTTTCTCTTAAATGATCCTTTGTCTAATGAATTCTAAGGAAAATATTCTGGGATTCAAAAAGATTGGTAAAAGGTAAGGTCCCTATTGATAGCCATATACCCAAATCACAGTAGATTGTACGAACAACATCCAATCTCCCACCTTTCTCTCTAGATTTGGTTGCAATTTTTTTTCATTTCTTCCAGAACCCTTGGCAGGTTCGTGCCAAAGATAAGACTGTGTGCCCTAGACATGATCTTATTGATGAAAATAAGCATGGTGATCCTTTTACATTCAATCGAGATGAATGCAGTTTTAGGGAATTCGGTCTTGTTCTATTCTAGGAACATTCTCAGCAAGTGCGTGCAGTATCTAAAGTGTCTCAATGAATTGAAATTTACCAGTTGTTGATGCATATTATCAGCGATGAACCCGTCAAAAATAACACAAACCGACTGACTAGACTCTGACATAAAAAGGTCAACAAGAAACCCAACATGACTTCTACTACAAACTTGTCATTATCGAACCCTTAAATTTGACTAAGAAGGGAACAAGCCCACTGGACTTCAATAATCATAATGTCTACATTGATAGGTAACGACACACTTTTAGAATGGTGTTTAGGTTTGACAATGGTTTGCAGAAACAAGGTTTTTAATTATGACGGGCATTCTCTGTATACTGTGATAATTTTCTCTTCTTCGAAGGGCTCTGACACTGTGGGGCAAGACTCTGATATACTGAAGGTGTGACGAAGTGACAAACTATCTATTTCGCATAAAACCTTCGACCCTACCTTTTTCAAAATGACCTTTTATTCCTATGAAAATGGCTCCACAGACCAACTTATGAACTCAGGGAAAGGGAAAAATACTTCTACGATGTAATGGGTAATAGAGGCTTGGGCCGCTTCGAGGAAGGGTATAAATTTTCCAACATTTTCTAACAAATTCAATCTGAACAAGGAAATGGGTGATACTGTTATTTCTGTGTAAAAAACATCGGAGTCTCTGTCAATTAGGGCTTCTTCTCTAGAGGTGAGGTCTTTCTCAGTTATGGATGAAATGACAGGGTTGATAACCATGATGAAAAATACTTGTTGGGTGGTGAAGAAAGCATGAATCTGATCTAGTTTTGAGCTTGAGTTTCGAATGGATGGTTTGCGCCAATTTTCAAATGTTCGTGTTCTTTGAAATATTATAGAATGATGACCTAGGGCCCTCCTTTTATATGCGTTATTCGATATCAAGGGTTTGAGAAAATGGTTTTGAGTATACCTCCTGTCACCCCGATGTGCCTCTAAGGGCACCACGCGTCCAAGAAATGAAACCATGGTATTTTCTCCGGTCTGCATTCGAAAAATTATCCTCTGTGCTACTTCACTGCCTGATATGTGCCTCGGTCATCGATCTGGGCTGCTCCAAGATCTACAACCCATAATTCCTCAACAACTTTAATATCAGGGGTTGAAAATAATGGTTTTAGGTAGACCACTTTTTGCCCCAATGTACCTCTAGATGCACCACACATCCACAAAACAAAACTATGGTATTTTCCTCGGCCCACCCTCACATAATTAAACGTCATGCTACTTCATCACCTGATATGGGTTTTGGATGTTGATGTAGGTTGCTCCAAGAACTACAGTCTATCAGGTCCTACCTTTCGTACCTCTGCTATATTTGTCCGTATACCGCCATATGTGGCCTTATCCTCTAAATTATCACACTTCCACAATGATGTATCTCTTCACTAAATTTTGGAGACTTGGATTCCATCTGGAAATTGTTATAGTGATAACATAGGCTCCAAATGGGGATGGTATCCTCCCTACGAGGTAGCAAATAACTGTAGACTAAGTGCCTACCCATTGGGCCGTGGTTTATTCGTGCAATATGAATCTACTGGTTTTTATTCAAAAACTCAAAATCGACCCATCATAGCTCAAGACCTTCACCTCGGGCTTCAACTATGCTTCTTTTATTCAAACTTCTTCATGCACAAAGAAAAAAACAAAGCGATCATGTACAATGAATGGCGGGGTGATGATTTTTCAAACAATATAATGCTTGAGGAACTTGCCATTCATAGGCCTCCCTCCCGTGAGCTCTCCATTACTCTCCTATAATAAGTATGAATTGCTCCCAAGGTATGCTGCAATTTTGAATGGGCCTAGCCATAGGTGATCAAATTTCCCATGTTTTCCCTTATCTTCATTTCTGGCATCCCATTTTAGTACCAAATCTCTTGGTTCAAAGCTATCTACCTTGGTATGTCGGTTGAAAGCCTCTTTGATATTGTCTTGGTGTAGCTGGGCATTATGGAAAGCCTTTTCTCTAGTTTGTTGTACACTGATGAGTTCATCCTTCCTTATTCGTATGGCATCTGTCTGCGCATCTTTCTCCTGCAACAGTCTCATTATTGACAACCCCAATGTAGTATGAAAAAATGGTTCAGTGCCATAGATGATCTAGAACGGGGATGTGGAAATGGATCTCTTTGGATATATTTTGTCAGCCCACAGTGCATGGATGAGATTTTTGTGCCATGCCTTTTTATTTTCTTGCAGCAATTTCTTGATGATTTTGACTATGATTTTATTCCAAGACTCAACCAATCCATTTCCTTGCAGGTAGTATGACATGGAATGACCAAGGGTGATGTTGTAATTACTGCAAAATTTCTCTAATTTCTTAGACTTGAAAGCTGCTACATTATTTGTTATAATATTGATCGTGCATCTGAATCTAGGCATAATATTTTCTTCTAAGAATCGACTGATAACATCATCTGTAACCTGTCTAGTAGGAACTACCTAAATCCACTTAGTGAAATAATTTGTTGTTGTCAAGATCCATTTCTGTTGAGTTGAGGATTGTGAATGTATTTCCCCTATAAAATCCAGGCCCCACTGTCTGAAAGGAGCTTCCACTGAAATGGGTTTTAAAGGCATAGACTGCAACTTTCCTTTCCCATCGAAGATTTGACATTTGTGGCACTTTAAAACCTATTTATAAATGTTGGGAAAAAATTTAGGCAAATAAAAATTGACCCTTAAAATTTTATGCACAGTTGTCTTCCAATAATGATGACCTCCACAATCACCCTTATGGAAATATCTAATGGTTTTCTCAGCTTATTCTTCTATAAGACAACTCAACAAAATCCTTCCTGGATCTTTCCAATATAACAATTCATTCACTATAAAAAAAAAATTGCCTTTAATTTCAAGAATCTAGCTTTTGTCTTACTGAATTCATGAGGATCCTGCAAATTGTTTAACACAAAGATGATATCTGCATACCATGTAGAGTCAATAATTTTTTTGGATATTTGTGGAGTCACCTTTTCTTCTTCTGTTTTACTGTCTGACAAGTCTACAATGAAGTTTATCCCCAAGAGTTCATAGTTTTTTTGTGTCATCAGTATAGCAAGTCCCTGTCCTTTGATCAACTTGGTGGGTTTGATCTCAAGATCATATTCTAATAGAACTGCAATCCATTTTCCCCTTTTTCCTTTTGGATCAGGCTGGGTTAGGATGTCTTTTACTAAGTTGTTGGGTACATAAGCAATAGTATGCGAATGTAGGATGTAAACTCTGAATTCTTTCAATTATTTGACCAGATCATATGCTTGTTTCTCCATGACGTCATATTTCAAAGGAGAAACCCTCAATTTCTTACTGTAGTATGTTATGGGCATATCAAAATTTTGGTCATCTTTCTAGAGTATTACACCCACAATTGTGTGTTCTGAGGAAAAAGAGAATAATATGAAATATTTCTCAAAATTTGGACTAGCCAGTACAAGAGCCTTCGTTGATGCCACCTTGATGTCTTCAAAGGACTTTCTTGCTTCAGGAATCCACTTTATTTCATTTCCCTTCATGAGCATGTTGGTGATGTGTTTTATGATTTTGGACAAATTTGTGATAAATCTTCTTAGAAAATTCAATTTGCCTAGGAAAGATTGTACTTCCTTTTTATTGTTGGGTATGCCAATTTTTACGATTCCCTCAACTCTGCTAGGGTCTACCTTTATTCCTTATTTTGAAATGATGTGACCCAACAAATTTCCTTCTTCCATGGAAAAATTTGACTTTTTAGGATTCAAAGAGATCTCAAACTTTCTTCATTTTTGAAATGCCCTTCTGAGATGTTTGACGTGTTCTTCATCTGAGGAAGAATACATAGTGATGTCATCCATGTATATAACAATGAATTTGTTTTTTTCATCAGAAAAATATATGTCCATAGCTCTTTTAAATGTTTCCCCTGCATTCATAAGTCCAAACAGAATTTTGGCATACATGAATGTTCCACATGGTGTGGTAAACCTTGTCTTCTCCTGATCGTCAGGGTGTACCATAATCTGATTATATCTAGAGAAACCATCTATCATTGACATCTTCTGAGAGCCCACCACTTTATGTAAAATAAGATCCATTTTGGGCAATGGGTAGTTGTCCTTAAGAGATACCTTATTTAGGTTCCTGAAATCCTCAAACAAGCTAATTTATCCACTCTTTTTTCTAACTGGCACCAGATTTGCCACCCATTTGGAAAATCTTAGGCACACTACAATTTTGGCTTCAAACAGTTTCTTTACTTCTTTTTCTATCAATGGTAACAACAAAGGTTTTATCCTTCTTAATTTATGTTTGAATGGCTTGTGATCTTCTTTGATTGGGATGACATGTTGGATTATACTAGTATCATAAAATTTCAGCTCATCATAGCTCCAAGCAAAAACATCAGGTAATACTTTCATTAATTTGACATACCTCTCTTTGATTTCAAGGCTTAGATTTCTGGACAACTTCACAATCTTTGGATCCTCTGGAGTCCCAATATTTCAATCTTCCACATCCCCTTCATTTACGGTGATTTTTGGAATTTTGGCCACATCATTATTATCAAAGAGTTTCTCCAAGGGGACCAGACCTTTGGGAATGATGTTTCTCTTTAGCTGAATGATATCTCTGCCTACAATCAGATTTTCAAAATACCCTCCCTTTGTTAAAGCAGTTGCATCCACTTCATCGTCACAGTATTCATCATCAATGTTTAAATTCTCGAACTCATTCTCCATTTTGAGGAAGCTTTATACTTGTTTTTTGTCCTCGAAAAATTACAAGTTCTTCATATTATATGCTACTTATAACCTATACTTAACCTCAGCCTTGTATCTTTTTTCAGGGAAAATTGGAACTCTGAAAACTGTTGTTGAAGTGGCCAAGGCATCAACAACCTGATTGTGTTCTCTTGGAATTGTTGAATGGTAACATTCTGGAAATTTTTCAAGGAGATCTAATACCAGATTCCTATAGGCCCTCAGTATGGGGTGTTTATCTTGGTATATGCCTTTGATTTGATTTATAATTAGCTCAGAGTCTCCATGTACAACAATTCTTTTGGCACCCAATTATTCTAAAGATTTCAAACCCAATATTAATTCTTCATACTCGGCCATATTATTTGTGCATTTGAAAACAAGTTTGTAAGAACATAATTTTGACTCTCCTTTTGGATGATTAATCCAAACGTCAGCTTCCACTCCTTCTCTGCAAGAATCTCCATCAAAAATCATCTTCGGATAGTGGAGTCATCAGTGATGTTTTGGAAGATGGATTATGCATTGAGAGTGGAGTCGCTAGTGAAAATTTAAATTTCCGGACTCTTCTACCAGCGGACACCTTCAAACTAATTTTTTGATGCGTGGATTCACCAGAGCAAGAATACAACCAATATGTGCATAATTTTGTGCTTATCTGAGAACTTAGAACTCAACCATGTCATTCTTTCCCAGGGAAAAATTTTCAATTTCGTCCCCGACAACGACACCAAAATGTTATCACTCTGTAAATTTTGTCCGGTTGATAGACAAACGAAAGAGGTAATTGTTTCAACCTGCTTTAGAGTTGAAGCACTATCCTTCTCAACTCATAGAAGTATCTCTCATGTCACTTGATATTTCTTTGGCAATCAGTGGCTAGATTTGGTTTGTTTTGGGGGTTTTTGATAAATTTGTTGGCTAGGAAGGGGAGGGACACTTAGGGATATGGCATCAAAACTATGAAAGTGAATGAAAACAATGACCAACCGATAGAAATCTCCAGATGAAAAAGGATAAATGAGGCATTGAATCTGAGTTATAACTTGAATTTAATTGGAGTGGTAAGAGGAAAGAGAAATAAATAATTGCATCAGAGCATTACGAAGTGAATTCTGAATTCATGAAGAGGAAATGCATACCGTTTAAATTGCTTAGGCCAACAACATCATAGGATGAATTCCAGGCCTTTAACTCTCCAATTTAAACAAAAGAAATTGTAAATGGAATAAAAGATCACAACAAATACATGCAATGAAGGAGGACAAAACTCATATCACCACCATTAGAATCTTTTCATAAATACTTCAAAAGCTTGTGCATGTATATTCAATTCAGCTTCAGAAAATTACAATGGAGTTCAAAACAACCAAAATTTGTGCCCTTGAATTTCTTCCCAGATTAATTCATTCAAATGTCCAATTATTTATATAATTCGATTACAATTGCTGAAACTGAAACGTTTCAGCTTCTAAAATTGATTGCAATAATTTAAACTGACAGTGTCAGTATATGAACCGATTTACAATGATTACACAAAAAGACTTTTCAAAACTAGTGAAGGATTCCTCTGACTGCTCAGCGTCCTTTATGACATCTGGCTTGTCCTGATCTTCTGTCAAACTCGTTGGTTTGGAAACACCTGTAGGTCACTTACTGGTTATGGGGAAACTACATTTACTCTTGCCCAGCCACATGATTTCTGTCCACTGTGAGTCAGAAGGAATATCGTAATCCATCATCTCTTTTATAAAAATATTTAGGTCAATGCACGTGGCATAGGACATAGTTGGCATGCCAATCTTCATTGTTTTAAACTAATTCAAAATCTCAAAGTCTGTGGCCAAAGACTATACCACACTTGTTCCTTTCAAACTCTCCTCCATAGCTTCAAATTTGGAATGATCCATTCTACACTGAATGAGGAGAGAATTGTAGTCTTCTTGATTGTACAACGTGCCTTTTCCATCCCAAAATGGTGGGAAGCCCTTGATAAACAATTTTTCAAATGTATCTCTAAACTCCTGTATATTGTGTTCCATTTGCATAGCTTTGTTTCAAACCGATTTGAGCAAGTTGTGCTTGGCGATGATCTCCTGGCCCAGATGATTAACGTAGTTCTATCCTTTACCCCAATAGTATGAAGATCAGCAGTGGGCACATAATTCAGTAAATCAATGGCATTCTGGGCCCATTCTGAGGGTTTCTTGGCTAATGTTTCATTAACAACAATACAACTTCTTCTGGTAGTGGTAGCCACGTGGTCTTTGTCATCTATAAAATTTAGATAAAACTTGAACTTAGCATCTTCTGCAGCAATAACGTCCCAGATCATATTTTTATCCCCTTGTAACAGTGTTTTTCCCCTTAACCTCATTTTTAGCTTATTTACTCTCTCTTGCAAATCTTGATTCTCTCCTTGGAGTTGAGTTGTCCTTTCATCTTTTATTTTCACATCTTGTTTCATCTTTTCTAAGACCTCTTTGAGTCTCTTGATCTTCGTTGTATTCAAGCTTACCTGGGAAATGGCCTAAACCAACCGATCAGTGCTTGATCTAGCTTTCGTATTAGCAAGTACAATGACAATCATATCTAATGTTGCTTCTTGTGCTTGTGACTGAATTTCTTTCTCCTTTTCTAGCTGCAACACTTTAGATTTGTAATTCAATGCTTCTTGTCTGAATGTCTCCTTTACTTTCTCTAGAGTAGCCAGCTCAACTACCTATGGATGTTCAGTGGAGGGTATATTTAGCTTCTTCTTTAGGATTTGGATCATCTTATATTTTTCAGCTAAAGAATCCTTTACCCCTTGAGGGCCCTCAGATTCCAACCTTTTGACTTGTATTTTCTAAGCTTTGTTGGATTATTTTTCTTGTTTCAATTGTCCATATAATTTGAGTGCATGCGTTGTCGATATTGAAACTCTTAGACTCAAACTTAGGTAATATGAATATAGCATGTCACTGGCATTTATGTGAAATTTTACTTTTTCTGGGGCGCCAACATTTTCATAATGCATCTAGATTTCAAACACTTTATCATCATCTTCTATCACTACATTAAATGTCTTTCTTTTGACATCCCTGACTGAGACTATAGGGAATCCTTATGTTGAGAGATCTTCTCTACTTCATGCAATAAGTATTTTATTTGACTATTGGCCATACCTCCTTTTACAACATATTGGTTCATTAAGTCCTCTTTCGATTGGTAGACTGCTCTAGGTGTCTGTCTAAAAATATGATTCCTGCTACTGAAAAGCCTCGAGTTGTTGTCACTTTGTGGCATGTTTCCTATACCAGCTTCTTCGTTCTTGGTTACATATTCAACCATCTCCATGATCGTTTTATTTTTAGGTTCTTCATATTCCAGGTCCACTATCTGCGAAGGTGTTGTGACTTTCATTTTCTTGAGAATATTTTGTTGAATACTGGAAACCAGTGCCTCTAAACAACTCCTCTTGTTATAAACACTCATATTTGGAGCTTTGACAACCAACCTTGGAGAAGTTTTCTGTATCTGGACCTGCTGAAGGGAAGAATCCATTTGTTTTGTTTGATCATGCTACAAAGTGACCTCCATATCATCAGTCTTCTCTTTGATATGATATGATGCAGGTCATACTTTCCTCCATTGTAACTGTGCAAACCTGAATTCACTGAGTTTGGCTAGGATCTGAGGTAAACAAGACCTATTATTTACCACAAAGGGTCCCACCATGAAAGGAAATTTTAAGTTAGATGCCTTGTACGTTTTCAGAAAATGCTTTGTCAATGAAATGATCCTTTGTCTCATGAATTCTAAGGCAAAGATTTTGGGAGTCAAAAATACTGGTAAAAGGTAAGGTCCTTATTGATAGCCATATACCCAAATCACAGTAGATTGTACAAACAACATCCAATATCCCACCCTTCTCTCTGGATTTGGTTGTAAAAAACTTTTCATTTCTTCCAGAACCCTTGGTAGGTCCATGATAAAGATAAGATTGTGTGCCTTGGACATGATCTTATTGATGAAAATAACCATGACGATCCTTTTACATTCAGTTGTGATGAATATAGTTTCAGGGAATTCGGTCTTGTTCGATTCCAGGAACATTCTCAGTAAGTGCATGTAGTATCTGATGTGTGTCAATGAATTGAAATTTACCAGTTGTTAATGGATATTATCAATGATGAACCTATCAAAACTGACACAGACTGACTGACTAGAATCTGAGATAAAAAGGGTCAACAGGAAACCCAACATGACTTCTACTACAAAATTGTTGTTATCCAACCCTAAAATTTGACTAAGCAGGGAACAAGCCCACTGGACTTCAATAATCATAACTTCTACATTGATAAGTAACGACAGACATTCAGAATGGTGTTCAGGTTTGACAATGGTTTGCAGAAACAAAATTTTTACTTCTATGGGGCACTCTCTATATATTGTGATCATTTTATCTTCCTCGAAGGGCTCTGACATTGTGGGGGAAGACTCTGGTATACTAAGGGTGTAACGAAGTGACAGACTATCTATTTCACATAAAACCTCTGACCCTACCTTATTCAAAATGACCTTTTATTCCTGCGAATACTTCTCCACACACCAGCTTATGAACTCAGGGAAAGGGAAAACAACTTCTACGATGTAAGGGGTAATGGAGGCTTGGGCTGTTTTGAGGAAGGGTATCCATTTTCCAACATTTTCTAATAAATTTGATCTGGACACGAAAATGGGTGAGACTGTTATTTTTGTGTCAAAAACATAAGAGTCTCTGTAAATTAGTGCTTCTTCTCTAGAGGCGAGGTCTTGCTTAGTTACAAATGGAATGACAGGGTTAGAAAGCATGACGAAAAATACCTGTTACATGACGAAGAAAGCACAAAAATGATCCAATTTTGAGCTTGAGTTTTAAATGGATGGTTTGCGACAATTTTCAAACGTTCATGTGCTTTGAAATATTATAGAATAATGACCTGGGGCCCTCCTTTTATATGCATTATTCAATATCGGGAGTTCGAGAAAATGGTTTTTAGTAGGCTTATTTTCGCCTGAATGTTCCCTTGAGGGCGCCACACATACAAGAAATAAAACCATGGTATTTTCCCTAGCCCGCCTTTGAAAAATTATCCTCTACACTACTTCACTACCCGATATGTGCATCAACCATCGATCTGGGCTGCTCCAAGATCTACGGTCTGTCGTGCCTCAATAACTTTGATATCGGAGGTTGGAAAGAACAGTTTTAGGTATATGTATTTTCTCCCCAATGTACCTCTAGATGCACCACATGTCCATAAAATCAAACTGTGGTATTTTTCTCGGCCCGCCCTCACATAGTTAAGCCTTGTGCTACTTCATTGCCCAATATGGGTTTTGGCCGTTGATCTGGGCCACTCCAAGATCTACGGTCTGTTGGGTCCTACCTTTCACGCCTGTTGTGCTACTTATATGTGTAATATAATGCACTCATCAATTATCAATCCGGCAGTCATAATCAATAGAGTTACAAGACACCAGTAAGAAAGGTAATTATAATGTCATGAGTATAGAACTATTCTAGACTATGCATGTTGGAAACAAAACAAACTAGAAAATTAAAACACACTTTGGTTTTCTTTCATAGAGAGGCTATCTACTCCATTATGGCACATGCAAGTATGATATGGAGTTCTTTTGACAGATCAACTCTGCTATCTGACCCATAAAACTAATTATGCAATCATGCTTCTGAAAGGGAAATTACACATCAATCATCAATCATCAATCATCGAGACATAGTATGGGTAGTTCAATAGTCAATATACTGAGTATGTTGTGGTTCACAATGTGTTGTTGTAAACTTCACTAGTTCTCCATCAACTTTTTCTGACTACTACTTCCAACATTCATGTCCATGAAACAAAATCAAATTCATAGAAATAGAAACATAGCATATGCAAAATAGAGTAAGTAAAGGTCTCTAAACAATCGAAACCTAAACTGAACTATACTTCTATCCTCTGAAAGGTTCAAAGCTTCAGTTGGTATAACATCTACACTATTGAAATCAACTACTAACACTAATCTATAAGGTTGATGACCTTTCTTGGGCGGTCAGCCCTTCCTGCTTCAATAGGTCAACGACTGGAATTTACAGTAATCTTGCTTTCGATCCACACATTCCTCTTACTCAAATTTCAAAACATAGAATTAAACTATGCTAACAAATCAACTCACATTCATTCATAAATGATCAAGACCTGGAAATAAATGACATCCTTCTATTAAAATTCAACTCAAAATCTGTTCTGGAATATGTAACACTGCTTCACATGCTGTGTTATGCTAACTCTCTACTACCTCCACCATCCTTATCATGACTATTTAAATAGTCTTAGTCGTGGAACACAAGGAGGTGAAATCTTTAGCAAATCAGTCAATTGTCAAATTTATATATTCGGTTACATATTTTAAGCTTCATCCTCATGACACGAAGTGTATGAGGATGAAGCAATAAACAAACAAGCTTATCATAACCTTGCTAGAGCTTTAATGATTCAACAAACATCCAACAATTATCTTTGGTATGATCTGGATCTAAACTTGGTATATTTTGCTTCCTATATTGGTACCGGATCGTGACAGGTGAGATTCAGTAAATGGTACCGTATCCGAATAGTGCACAAGTGGTTGGTACCGGAATAGAACAGTTTGCGACTGTTGGTACCAGATCGCGACAGTGAATGGTTCGGTACCAGATCTGAATGGAAGGTGCGCTTGGTACTGGATTTAGAGAGTGGCAACCTGGCACATAAGTACCGAATGGCTGAGATGGTACAGAAAGGTTGGACTCATCTAGAGGTCAAATGTTACACATGGAAAATTAAAACATTAGTACATGAAACATTTAGTCTCCTAGGTCAATAAACAACAAAAATGCATGAATTAATTATACTTTACCTTATGACCTCATCAATGGCTAATGGTAGTGGTCTTTGTCATTTATCCAAGCTTAGATAAGCCAAAAAGGTATAGATGAGGAGTATAATAGGGTAGTGGGGATGTCAATTTAGAGGCTCAATGACGCCTCCGCTATATTTTCCTGTATGCTTCCATATTTAGCCTTATCCTCTAAATTATCACACTTCCACAATGATGTATATCTTTGCTAAATTTTCGAGACTTGGATTCCATCTGAAAATTGTTATAGTGATAACAAAAAGAATTTGGGCATCTTGTAAGGGGCCAATTCACATCCATAAACTCTGATATCTGTGTAATCCCGGTACAAGTACCAGTCACCTGTTTTAGCAAGTTCTGACAAGTGTAGAATCCTTTGAATTTCTTCATTTATCCTGGGTTATGTTCGTCCACTTAGCATGCTTACAACTGGGTGGTAAAACTGGTTGATGAATTGCTTGAGATTGAACTTAGATGATTTATTTATCAATAATCATGTCCATTATGTGACAGGTTGTGGATTAACATCTTGGTCTAGCTTCTGCAGGGAGAAGGAGAACTCCTCTGCTTGGAAAAATATGAACATGTATGCTAATATCGAGGAACACCTGAACATGCCCTCTCTAGAAAACCTGACGAGATGGTCATGAATGTTGTAGGCCAAAAAATGGATGAAGTTGAACTGTGTAGTAGCCTTCTCTTCGGTGGAAAAAATGTACAAAAAACCCAGAATGGGTTCATCTACCCACTCGTTTGAATAGTATCCTAGTAGACAACATAGGGAAGAAATAATATGGTTACCTTTCACTAAGAAGATGGAGGAATTGTAGGGGGAATTCTTTTTGGGTAACCGGGCACTTTTAGGGAAGAAAATCTCAAACATTTGATCTCCCTGTGGGAAGTATAGCTTCTGGTACATCTCGGTCAGAATTTCGATGGAAAAAGGGGAAAGTGAGTCGGCTCTATGTATTTGCATCATCCGGTCTATCGTTTCTGGGATAATGGTGA
Organism: Picea mariana; assembly: GCA_032191745.1. Classification (NCBI taxonomy): domain Eukaryota; kingdom Viridiplantae; phylum Streptophyta; class Pinopsida; order Pinales; family Pinaceae; genus Picea; species Picea mariana. The sequence goes on from JASDQU010101093.1 coordinate 325,696, forward strand.
AAAGAGTTTCACCAAAAGAAGAAAAAATGGCTCTTTGACTAGGGATATAGTGTGCCTGGAATTTTAGAGAAAACTCGGGGAAATGGTATGTCTGAGGGAAGAGGTACAGTGGGATATTGGACTCCCAAAGTCCAATCTCATTGCTCTGGTCCAGAAAAGTGTCTCTAAGACAGAAGTGTAGTTTGAAGAAGTTGAATTCTCACCTAAGATATACAATCAAGTAGTCTTTATCGGACAAAGTTATTTGATCCGAATCGATAGGATTCTCTTCGATATCTGAATTTTTGGATTTGGGGGCCATTGATCTGACTGATACATGCAAAACTGAAAAAGGATTTTAACTGTGTTTACTAGGCGTTAATGGCAGTCGTTGACTGAAGAGAATGGAGAAAAGGTGTCTTCGGTTGCATATGTATCGTGAACAGTGCAACAGTGATGAAAAAGTGGGATTAAGTGGATGAATGGGTGTTCATTGGGAAATGAATGACGAGACAGTCAGTTAACAGTTATGGTCGACCTCATTGATTGGCCAATGAGCATATCAAGAATGAGGTGGAGGGTAATGAATGGGTAACGAGTGTATGGAGGTGACATGGAGGATAGTGAGTGGATGACAGGTGGATGGGATATGACAGGTGAGAGGTGGGTGGGGGATGATACGTTAGTGGAGTAGTGGAGCATGACATATAGGCGGGGGAATGGAGTATGACGTCGGATTGTGGAAGTGGTAATAAAAGTAGGTTTAGTGGTTTTCTTTGAAGGATGGGTAGGTAAGTGGTAAAAGGCGGGGGGGGGGGGCTTTGAGTTAACAAGAGAGTGCCACATTAGGAGGGGCCCGCCCGGGAAATACTGCCTGCTCGGACCCTCCCCCCACTGTTAAAGGTAGAATGTTCGGGGGGGTCCAATATATTCTGTCAGCCATGGATCGAAGCATCTGCTGATAGATCACTGAGATTGGCGCACTCTTTAGCACAAAGTGCCAAACATAATATATCACCCCAAAACTTAGGATATAACATTTATGGGTTTTTCGCTGCTCGTCTTCCTTCATTTTGTCACCAAGGGGTTAAAATACAAAATTTGAGCTTAAATCAAAGAAATTAACCAACTTCTCATCAATTTTATTGAAATGAAAGCATACAAACCTATATCCTAATCTAATCACCTAGCAAAATTAACCCATATTAGAATGTTGGGCTAAATAATTACTCTAACCTAGTACATTTGACCAAGTTTAGACTATTTGATCAAATTTATTTACTAACCTATCGAACTTGGTTATGATTAGACTGTTTAGCCAAGTTTATTCACTAACCTATCTGTATAAATTCAAAGGACTTGACCATGGTTAGATAGTATGAATCAATCCATTTTTGTTGCATGGGGTTTTATCACTTTTATTTTCATACCCTCTTTTTTTTCTTTTCTTCTTTTCTTTTCTTTCTCTCTTTTCTTTTCTTTTCTTTTCTTTCTTTTTTCTTTTCTTTCTCTTTTGTTTTTATTTCTTTTTTAAATAATTTACAGAATGAAATATTATCTACATACAACTATAGGGAAAAATTTTAGTCATGAGTTGATCCTATGAAACATAGGGTTATAACAGGATTGTCAAATTCAATTCTTTCTTTGTGTGACTGTGGTAGACATCTTAAGAATCGTTTTATCTTGACTTTGTCTTCTTTGATGTATGGTACAAATCTCAATAGTTCTAGAAATTTATTTATCATATCGTCCATGGTCATTTGTCCAAGTCTTATTTCATATAATTCCTTAGTTTTTCTTTCGTAATAGCTTTTTGAAAAATATTGCTTCTTGAAATATTTTTTTAAATCTGATCATTCCATTTGTTTCTCTTTCAATCCCTTAGACAATTTTAGGTCTTGCCACTAGATACTTCCCTTTCCCTTCAAGTTGTAAATGGACATTATGAATTTCATATTAATTGAGTACTTCTAAATCTGGAAGTATTTCTTTATATCTAGTATCCATGCTTCAACCTCTTCACCCATCCTTGATTCTCTATCAAAGGTGGACGGTTTTATTTTCTTGAATTCACCTTCTAAGTGATCTACTTGTTTTCTGTTTTTTCTCTTAGTTTTTTTGTTTCCTGTCATGTTTATGTCTTCAGAAGAACTATCCACTTTTTTTGTTTCATGACCAGAGTTTTTAGAGGAAATTTTGTTGACTTCTTCCTCATTTTCATTGTTCTTTGGGCTCCTGTTGGTTACTATACTGTATAGCAACATTTCATTTATTTCTAACTAGTCTTCTTATGACTTTTTCAGCGTTTCATTATCTACTTTAAACACTTGCAATTCCATGATGAGGTTATTCCTTGTTTCCAAAACCTAAGTGGCTGAACTTCCTTCTTTGTTATGTTTTGTTTCTTTAGGAAGTCCTTGATTTGTATTCTCCTCGGGTCTAATTTATTCTTCATTCTATGCTAACATTATCACAATAGACCAACAATTTTTTTGTTTGTAACAATAAACATATTTGTTAGTTTTTGGTCAACAGAAATAAAAGAATTAAAAAAAAAATTCCCTTGCCCTGAGGTCCAAGTGTTTTAACCTTCAAATCTGATGCCATATGTAATGTACCCTGAAATTAACAAAAAAAAATAAAAATTGTTAGCGAACATTAAAGTCCCTTGAATCTCTAACATTGTTTGTGACAGAAAGATAATCCATGATATATATCTTATTCCTTTATTGTATATGCATAGAAATTTTACTTCTTTGTCATTATCCCTCTTAAAGGCCAAAGGAGATTTAAATTCCACTTGTATATTTCTATTATATTCCATCATAGTGTCATTATTGGATGAGACGAACAAAGTTCGCCCACACAAGAATTATCCAAAATATTTGGAATATAGTAGTCAAATCCATATGGACAAATATATTTGTAATAAGAATTAATAATAGGATATAAGATATTAAGATAGATGATTACAATTGAGAATGAGGGCCTGCTTATATACCCACGCAGGGGTGCCCTTTACCAATAGTCATGTCCTTTGAGACATGACCTTTCATTATTAATAATTATTATTTATTAATTATTATGTTATGAATATCTATGGTATATGTATATTTATGTTCATAACATTGCCTTCCCCTTAAAAATTCTTTGTCCTCAAAGCATACTCTATGGAAGACTTATCTCTTGCGCTATCTTGTAATTATTTTTGTCTGATTCTTCATTATCGAGTTAGTAATTGTTGAGGACTTGAGATGATAGGACTTTCTAAGTGCTGAGCAGAACTTTCGCATTGTAAAGGAGTCTGCCCATCCTAATTCAATCTTTTGCATGGGGAGTTTATAGGCTTCTTGGAAAGAACTTGATATAGTTCGACTCGCATGATAACTTCTATTTTGAGCATCACTTGTAGCTGAAGTAATATTCTTCGACATACTGGTCATTTGTTTATGTTGATACAAGGATTGGCTAAAGTATCGATTTTTGTGATTAGGATGTTGATAAGGCATCCCTGCAAACTGATCCTTACTTTGTATACTTATAACTTTTTGTTGATTAACTTTTGGAATTGAATTTTCTTCATGGTCCAGGATTGTTTCTTCTTCGACATTTGAAGACCTCTTTACATTAGTTAGATTCACATCCTTTTCAGTTGTAAGTTTGATTGGTTCTATATTAATTCCTTTATCCAGAATTGGGACTTTTACATCTAATGACTTCTTTATTTACATAGGTTCAGTCATTGTCTCTGTATCGACTAATTATGTTTTGCAATCTAGCTTTTCTTGTAAGGTCTTCTTATCATGCTTCAATTTTTTAATCTGAGCTAATAAGTTTTGATTATGTCATCTTAATCGTAAGAGTTCTTCCTTATTTTCTAACCTATTGTCTTTTTCTGATTCTAGATTCTCCTTTCTTTCGTCCTTTAAGATTTTAACTTGTTCAAGTAACTTCTGGTTAAGGTTCCTTAAGCAGGAGCTTTCTTCGTCTTTTTTGGTTAATTTCTCTTTGAGACCTTGATTTTCTTGTTTGAACTTTTGAAAACACCGCTTCTTCTCCTTAGACTTCATGATTTTTGCAAGTAGTTTTTTTATTATGATTTCTTAGGCGAGAAATCTCTTCATCTTTTTCAATGACGGTTTTGTCACATTCTTCTTGTCGATCTTGCAACTTCTGTATTGACTTCTGGTTATTTGGAAGGATCACTTCTGATATGTCCCTCAGGTCTTCTGATGATGGAGCTTCTGAAATTGACTTTATTGTAGCGTCCTATAATGTGAATTTCTTCTTCTTATAAGAAAAGGTTAAAAACTATCTCCTT
>JASDQU010101093.1:344443-374184 GCA_032191745.1 Picea mariana
ACGCATATTCACCACCTGTCACCCGCTTCCACCTTTCTTTGGGTGTTGTATGTTTCCGCCACCTGTCAACCATGCGGTCCCCACATAATGGATGTGCCACATCTTTGCATGAGCTCTCGATGCTCGTCACTTCGTGACTTCGTGAGTCAAAAAGCAGTTCTTTCAATCTATGAACCCCCGATACGCAATACTACGTGGAGATTCTGATCCAACGGTTCTCCCGTAGCTTGGATCCAATGTCTCTCACAACTTCGCCACTTCTTCCATGAAGTGTCTCCATTATTTGTTTAAGCTGCTCTCCTGTTCAAAATCCTAGAGTTTAAACTCTGTGCACCTTCCTCCGGATCCGTTGACTATCAATTATTCGCACAAGATTTGACGGTAGTTGTAGCTCCTCCTTGAGCATGTGCTTCTTCCTTTCCCTTGGAATATTTTCAAAGTTTCAAAGGCCTCGACCTTTTATTCCTCTGTGAACCTTGTGACCTTGGGTCTCACCTGTGTTTCAGAAAATGTTATCCTTCCTGAGCTTTGTTCCCTATGAAACCTCAAAGGGTTTCTCAACCTCTGCACTCCTTGTAGGGTCCCTGCACACAACTGTGCTCTCCGTCCTGAGCTTCAGAACTTGAACCTCTAAGGTACTCAACCCTTTTCTCTCCTTTAAAAGGGGAATTTGGTGCCCTCTTATCAACCTCATTCTCAAGAACTCCTTGCTGAACAAACATAGTATTCAACAACTTTGTGAATGTCTTTCTCCTTGACACTTCTCCTATCTCAGAACTTGAAAGAGTTCCTTCTATGCACACCTGCACCACCTCAATGTCCTCTTGGTGGAGTTCTCCAGAATCCTCAGTGATTCTATCTTCTCTTCTAAACCCAGAATAGAGTTCTTCTTTGCACTCTATGCACTTGCTCAATGCCCTCCTGGCAGAGATTCCACAGAACCCTCAGTGATTCTGTTTTCTCTGTGCCTTCCTCTGCATAATATTACCTCCAAGGTGTTAAAAAAACTTGAGGCTTCTCCCTGGGTATAATATTTCCTCTGGTGTTCCCTCTTGGCACAAATTTGTCCAAATTCCACAGAATTCAGAAGTGCACTCTATGCACTGGCTTGCAGAACCTGCAGTGTTCTGTCATGCAACCTCTTGCATGAAGCCAAAAAGAACCAGACCTGGAATCAAAGAACCCAACAGACAATGACTTCTGTCTGTAACCTGCAAATGCAAAATAACATACATCTACAGCGTATCATCAACACAAAAATACATTCATTCATGAACTCACAAACACATGAACAAAAACATGCAGGAAAAACTGCTCTGATTGTATTAATATGAAATGCCTCTTTACAATGTGTTCGAGTTCGGACTGCAACAGAGTCTCGACTCTCTCTTCCCTAACCTATTCTCTCTTCTTCTATTCTCTACAGACTTTTCACACCCCTCTTAAAAATAAGATCCAAGATCTTTTACATGAGGGGGCTCTTTGAGCTCTTCCCTCAATCCTCACCAACTCTCCATAATTACAATGAATTACATTGAATGGGCCATCTAATCTAAATCATATTTAGATCCCTGTCTTCCTATCATCCATTAAAATGAAATTAACTAAAGCCTGCTCAAAGGCACGACTTGGCTCTACGAGCCTTACAAACATTTAATTCAAATTCAAAATTTGAAAAAAAAAGAAAGGGTTGCGCCTCTCTCCTACATTGAATGTGCGCTTTTATATGTTGGCTGGCGTGTAGCTAGATTGGAGTGATGCTCCTGCATCATACTCCTCTGCTATGAAACATTCATGAGCTCCTACTCATGAGCTTCCCAACATCATTGTTGAAATCCACCTGGATCCCAAACAGTTCTCCATAGTTGTCCATCCGCTCCATTGCTTCGCTACTGCTACTGCATCTGCTGCCCTGCTGCTATTGTAGGTCCCTTTCTATTCATCTTCCCTTTGTTGACCACTTCTACTGATATGATCATTAGCATTAGCCTTATGATCTCCTCAATTATCTTGTTCAACTGCTGCAGTGGCTAGCTCCATTTATGCAGTCTCCTCGGCTGCACTTCCTCCTTATTGGTGGGTAGACCATCATGATCCCTCATGTTGTTTTCCTCTTCTGTGGCACTAGATGGCCACTCTACTACAGACTCCTCTTCTGTATTTTGATCATTGAGTCTCTTCTCATCTTCCTCTTCTAATAGCTTGACTATCAACTCTCTTGCTGGCATATCTTCAGCTTCCTCCAACCGCTCCTCACATCTAAATGATTGTCTCCTCATGCCAGTCATCTACTGGCTCTGGATAAATTAACCAATTCTCCAACATATCTAACTCCAACTCCCATGGAGTGAGTATCTTATCCCCATGTTCTTCTTTTGCTGGGGAAAATTTTTGTACTGGCTCTACCTCTTCTTCCTCTATGACAGTCACTGTTGGCTATCTTTCTCCTGTTATTGTTGTATCTACAACACAAGATTTGGCCTCCCTTGGGCTATGTGGCAGGAATACTTCAATTCCCCCAATGATCAGAAACTATGTCTAACCCTTCTCTATCAAATCCTCTCACTGATATGAACTCATCCCCGAGTTCATGATACTTTCAGACAATCTCATCTACTCTCCCTATCCCACCTGGAAATATGGGACTTCTACCCTACCCACCTGGTAGTCTATGAGATAAATCAATCCCATCTCCATCAACACTCCTTGCTAAAATGAACTCACTTATGAGCTTCCGAGACTTTTAGACAGTCTCATCTCCTTCTCCCTGCCCACCTGGAAAATTGGTAATTTTTTGCTGCCCACTTGGCATTCTATGAGATCCTCCAATGATCCCATCACATTGCCCATATGACAATATGAAATTTTTTCACTTCCTTCCTGGCATTTCACGATATCTTTTAGTGATCTCTTCTCCTCATCATCACTAAGATTTCTCCCAGATTCTGGTTCACACACATGAACCACTTCCTCTATGTCTCTGAGGATTTCAACATACCTCAGCCATATTTTCAGCAATATCCACTGTCTTTTGGCCAACAACTCCTTGACTAGCCACTTTTCTTTCCTCCTGATGGGCCATTCATACACCCATCACAATTTTTCATTCTGCTTCATCCACAGTGCAAGCTCTTCCATTCTCGCTCTTATCTTGGTGAGTTCTTTATCCATCTCATTTTTTCTCTACTGTTGATGGTTCTTCTTTCCACCACATCAATGGCCTTTAGTAGCCATATTACTATTCTTGTTTTCCCTCCTGACAAACTTGTTGTTGTCACTCTACATTCGTGAGTGTTTCCAGCCTCTCCTTATAGTCGACCTAACTGTCTATTTGTTGCTACATTCTGCAACAATCTCTTCAATTCTCTTCACCTAAAATATATAGATGAAGTCCCACTCTGATACCACTTTGGTGCATATCAGACTACTCTTTTTCCTCTAGCTCCCCCTGCCTAAAATATACAAACAAAATCAAGCTTTGATACCACTTTGGTACAGACCCCCGACCATCGGGCCAAGATCCACACATAGGATCATTCTAATATTCTCCTCGAGCCGAAGCAGCTCCCTCAGATCCCTATTGGAACCTCATGAATTCGATCCATAGGTCCTTCAGAAACCCCACCTGTGCGAACATGCACAAGGCGCGAGCTTCGACTCCATGTGACCAGAGTGTTATGCCCAAAGCCTTTACACAAATGCCTTTCAAAACTTGTGATCTCGCGATTTCGTGAGTCTAAAACCCTTGAATCCTCATTCTCCAAATGCCAATACCCAAGATGTGATACGGGTAGGCTCCTTCCTTGTTAGCACCTTCCACACATCACCACCGGCTAGGCTAAACACTAGCACTACTCGCAACTTGCGAGTTCACGAGTTGGAGTGTTGAGCCCTCGTGCTCCTTCTTTGCAAAACTCTGAGATGTGATAAGTCAACTATGGGTTGACTCCTTCAACACTACTTGCAAATCGTGACTTCACGAGCTGGAGTTTCGAACCCTCGTGCTCCTCCTTTACGAATCCCCAAGACGTGATAAGTCAACAATGGTTTGAATCCTTCCTAGGCAATGCGTGTTCACCACCTGTCACCCGCTTCCACCTTTATCTGGGTGCTATATGTTTGCACCACCTGTCAACCACGTGGTCCCCACCTAACGGATGTGCCACATCTTCACATGAGCCCTCGGCACTCAGCACTTCATGACTTCATGAGTCAAAAAGGAGTTCTTTCAACCTTTGAACCCTCAATACACGATACTATGTGGAGGTTTTGATCCAACAGTTCTCTTGTAGCTTGGATCGAACAACTCTCGCAACTTTTCCACTTCTTTCATGAAGCATCTCCATCGTCCRTTTAAGTTTCTCTCCTGCATGACCTCCCAGAGGTTAAACTCTATGCGGCTTCCTCTAGATCTGATGACTATCGGTTCTTTTCACAAGATCTGACGGTAGTTGTAGCTCCTCCTTGAGCATGTGCTTCTTCCTTTCCCTTGGAAGATTTTCAAAGTTTCAAAGGCCTTGACCTTTKCTTCCTCTATGAACCCTATGACATTGGGTCTCGCCCGCATTCTAGAAAATGTTTTCCTTCCTGAGCTTTGTTCCCTCTAAAACCTCAAAGGGTTTCTCAACCTCTGCACTCCTTCCAGGGTCCCTACACACAACTGTGCTATCCGTCATGAGATGAAGAACTTGAACCTCTAAGGTACTCAACCCTTTTCTCTCCTTTCAAAGGGGAATTTGGTTCCCCCTTGGCAACCTCTTGTTGAAGCACTCCTTGCTGAGAAAACAGAGTATTCAACACTCCATGAGTGTCTTTCTCCTTGACACTTCTCCTATCTCAGAACTTGAAAGACTTCCTTCTGTGCACACCTGCACCAAATCAATGCCCTCTTGACAAAGTTCTCCATAATCCTCAGTGATTCTATCTTCGCTTCTGAAATCAGAATAGAGTTCTTCTGTGCACTCTATGCACTTGCTCAATTATCTCCTAGAAGAGATTCCACAAAACCCTTAGTGATTATGTTTTCTCTATGCCTTCCTCTGCATAGTCTTACCTCCAAGGTGTTCAGCAACCTTGAGGCTTCTCTTTGGGTCTAATATTTCCTTTCATGTGCCCTCTTATCACAACTTTGTCCAAATTCCATAGAATTCAGAAGTGCACTCTATGCACTGGCTTACAGAACCCGTTGTGTTCTTTCATGCAACCTCTTGCATGAAGCCACAAAGAACCAGACCTGGAATCAAAGAACCCAAAAAACAATGACTTATGTCTGTAACCTTCAAATGAAAACTAACATACATCTACAACATATCATTGACACATAAAGACATTCATGCATGAACTCACAAACACATGAACAACAACATGCAGAAAAAAACTGCTCTGATTGTATTAATATGAAATTCCTCTTTACAATGTGTTCGAGCTCAGACTGCAATAGAGTCTTGAATCTCTCTTCTCTAACCTATTCTCTTTTCTTCTCTTCTCTATAGACTCTACTGACTCTACAGACTTTTCAAGCCCCTCTTAAAAATAAGATCCAAGATCTTTTACATGAGGGGGCTCTTTGAGCTCTTCCCTCCATCCTCACCAGCTCTCATTAATTACAATGAATTACATTGAATGGGCCATCTAATTTGAATAAGAGTTAGATCCCTTTCTTCCTATCAGCCATTAAGGTGTCATTAACTACATCCTGCTCAAAGGCGCGGCTTGGCTCTACCAGCCTTACAAACATTTAATTCAAATTCAAAATTTGAAAAAAAATGAGAGGGTTTTGCCTCTCTCCTCCATTGAATGCGCGCTTTGATGTGTTGGCTAGCACGTATCTAGATTTGAGCGATGTTCCTCCATAAGTTACCAAGGGAAATCTCCTTGGGCACATTATCTCTGATTTAGGAATAAAGATAGATTTTGAAAGGATTTTTGCTATCCTAAATCTTCCTACTCCTACTTCCAAAAAGGAGGTTCAAGACTTTATGGGCTTTATCAGCTTCATTTGTAGGTTTGCTCCTGATTTTTCTATAATGGTAAAACCAATTCAAAATATTCTTAAGCAATATTGCTCATTTTATTGGACTGATGACATTGAAAACACTTTTGTAAGGATCAAGAAGGAAATCAGTTCTCCACCGGTTTCGGTGAAGACAGATTTTGAGAAAGAATTTATTATATATTCTAATGCCACAGAGGAAGAAGTTTTTGCTATCCTCATGCAATGTGATTACCAAGTTATTGAAAAACCAATAGCTTACATGAGTCAAATAATTTCATATGATGAATTTAAATATTCTTATATTGAAAAACATGCTTTCGATCTTGTTGAAGATGTTGAAAAATTTCACCACTTTATCTTAGATAAGCACACACTAGTAAAAGTCCCTTTACCTGTTGTCAAGTTTTTGTGCTCAAAGACTTATCTTTCAAGGAAGATTGCACATTATCTTGCCAAGATCCAGGAGCATGATTTAACTATCATGACGTCTAAAATCATTAAGGGACATGACTTATCACTTCACTTAGCTCAGCATGCAGAAGAAAGTGAAGAAATTGATAACAAGATAGCTCTTTCTCAACACTATTTTATATTGATATTCGAATCCTTCAAGTAGCTAAACATCCCTCGTATAAATATCTTGTCTATTATTTGCAAAACCAGAGGTGTCCATATAATTTATATACTCATCAAAGGATAAGGATCCATCTTGAATCTTCCATATATGTCATTTTAGAAGACTTCTTGTTTAGGAGATTTGTCGATGGTATGCTACTTAATTGTGTCAATAATGAGGAAGAACATATATTGTTACAAGAGGCCCATGAATCTTTAGATTTTCTTACTCATGTAGGAGGTCACTTTTCTACTAAGACTACTTCTATTAAAATTATCACGAAAGGGTATTATTGGCCTTCTATTTTTCGTTATTCTTATAATTTTTCAAGATCTTGTGATAAGTTCTAGAAGTTCATTGAGAAAGAACATCGTTTTGCCATTCCTTTAAAACCTGTCCTCCTTGAATTTCATTTTTCAAAATGGGGTCTAGAATTTATTGGTCCTATTAATCCCCCATATTCAGGAGGAATTTTTTTTGTCTTGACGGCCACAAACTATTTTACGAAATGCGCTGAAGTTGTCCAACTTAATCATTCGCAGGATGAGCAAGTGATTTCTTTCCTTGAGACTAATATTTTTTCCATATTTGGTCTCCCTTTGTAAACAATTACAGACAATGACCCCACTTTTATTTCTGCTAAGTTGACTCAGTTTCTAGCTAAACTGGGGGTTAAACATTTTAGCTCATCATCTTATTATCCCCAAGGAAATGGGAATTTCGAGTCTACTAACAAAAAATTGGTTAGAATTATCAAGATTCTCATTGAAGAGAATGACTCATCAATGGCACACTCTCCTCACTTATGCCCTTTGGGTAGATCACACTACCACCAAGGTGAGCATTGGTTTCACTCCTTTCCAGCTTGTTTATGGTCAAGAAGCCATTCATCCTACTGCTCTAGAACTTTATTCTCTAAGGTTGATGCTACTGGTTGAAGAATTAAATTATTCTAATATATCTCAAAGAATGAATGCACTCTTGGCTTTAGAGGAACAAAGGACATTTTCCTTGGATAACATAAAGAGAGGTAAACAAACTATTAAAATATATTTCAATAAAAGTGCAAAGTATGTCAAATTTAAGGTTAATGAGAAGGTCTTTCTATGGGATTCAAATCATGCTGATAAAGGAAGGCATTCAAAGTTAAAAAATTTAAGGCTAGGTCCTTTTAATATCTCTTTTGTCCTCGACAGAAATTCCTATATCCTAAAGGACTTACAAGAGCGATTGTTTTCCTATAGCACCAATGGTTCTTAGATAAAACACTATGTGGAACCAACTTGAAAGTTTAAATGTTGTATGGAATTTTTTTATGCTTTATAGTTTTTTTTTATTGCTTTGATTTTACTTTTTTTTTATTTCTTTATGTTGTTTTACTACCGTTATTTATTCTTTTTATTGACTTATTTTCTTGTCAAAAATAAAATGTTGGATCAATTTTACCACATCGGCGTTATTATGCAAGTATTGTTAATCAATAACAATAAGGTTACACAACTGTCACAATGTTCTCCCTTGAATATATCATTGAAATTGCTATCTTATTAAACTATTGTTCGATAAGATAGTTGGTTTTTCATCCCTATTTCTTCTTTCCTTTTCTTCCCTCTGCTCCATGATTCAAAAGAGCACACCAGAAAATTTTTCTCCTTGAAGCCAAGAATGATTTCGCTATGATTAATAATATGATTATGTGTGCATGGATAAGCCCCCTCATATGTAACACTTTCCATGAGTTATTCCCAAAATCCCAAATCATTTTTTCCCTTAAATTGCTCACTTACATGTGTTGCATAATCACTCTGATGTATTTTTTCTTGATCTAATGATCACTCAGTCTGAAAAACCTGACATTCTGAGTTCTTAATCTATTTAAAACAAATTTTCTTGTGGCTTCTATAGTTTGTTGACCCTTAGAATCGTAACAATCAATATTGCTCGCAAATGATTGCCAAGCTCTATTATTTATTTATAATAATAATAACTAACTATTAGGTGGGACCCCCTTCTAGACTAGGGGCGCTATGATGGATGTGTTGCGCTTATATGTTTGTAGTTGTTATAATGATTCCTACATATTCTTCTACAATTTAAGATTCAAGTCATGGTTTCATTTGTTATGACAACATGGTTGGTTGATGTGTTATTTCTAGATGGTGTTGATCGTCACTCGCAATACATGGCAGTGCTATGGATATAAGGATTATTTTTTACAGGTGTTATGTTATGCATTAAACATTGATTAATGATCTTATACATGATTTCATGCAAAATATCATATGCGATCTTGAACAAAAACAAAAAGAAAAAAATATATGAATAAGTCCTAAGGTTATTGCAATGGTGACAAATGAAGGGTGATAGACCTAGTTTTTATACTTATGTTGTTGATTAAAGGATTATGTTCGAATCATATATGACAATGTTGTACCATCCCTGAGGATATTTTTTATTTGTTAAAGTTATTTTCTCTTACCTCCATTGTTGTTTCAAACCCTAAACATGATCTTAGTCTCGTTTTAATCATGGCAACAATAAAAGAGACACATGTGTGTGCCTGGTTTGTTGAGCACAACTTAGTTTTGTTCTATCGAGCATGATTTGGTTATGTTGAGCTCGACTTGTTTCTATTTCTCCTYAGGATCTTTTTGGCTATGTCAATTGTTGGGTAATTATTCTAAAGGAATTATGTGCATGTTCAATTTTCTCAGGAAAGAAGCCAGAAGTAAGCCATCTCAATATCTTTGGTTGTCCAATGTTTGTACACATTATGGAATATAAGAGAACCAAGTTGGACCCTTCAGGAAATAAGGGAATATTTATTGGATACAATGAGTTCTCTAAAGCCTTCATAATTTACATTCTAGGTTACCATCATATTGAGATCACTAGAGATGTAACCTTTGATGAATATGAAACACTTAATAAATCAAGGAGATGACATCTTGAAAAAGTATATGAAGAATAAATTGCATCTCCCATAGTTGCAGAACCAACAAGGGAAGTCATTGTTTCCCCTGATGATGAGATTCCTAAAGATTATGATATGATATAATCTCAAGAACCTCCCCAAATGATGATCTCTCACAGGAGAAATCTATCTTTGGCAAGGGATATTATTCAAGATGGAGAGAAGTATGGTTCCCCAGAAGGAACCAAGAGAAAAGTCGATAAACCTAAGCCATTCTCAATTTATATGGATTTGATGTGTGATCTCATAGAGAAAGAGCCTACTTTGTTTCAACAAGCCATTCTGAAGAAAGAATGGGAAGATGCCATGATAGAAGAATACCGATCCATTATAAAGAATGATGTATGGGAAATAGTTCCCAGAACAAAGAGAAAAGATGTGGTATCTTCCAAATGGCTATACAATATAAAACATGTTGTTGATCGAAGTACTTATAAATATAAAGCAAGGTTTTTAGCTGATGGCTTTTTTCAAAAGGAAGGCATTGACTATGAAGAAATGTTTTCTCCTGTAGAAGATACACTTCTATCAAAACCATCATAGCCCTTGCAGCTAAGATGAAGTGGAAGTTACACCAGATGGATGTGAAAACAACCTTCTTGAATGGTGTCATTGAAGAAGAAGTGTATATAGAAAAACACCAAGGGTTTGAATTTCAAGACATAAAGACTCATGTATGTAAGTTGAAGAAGGCTTTGTACGGATTGAAGCAATATTATAGAGCTTGGTTGAAGAATTGATGGTTTCCTGAYGAKCTTGGGTTTTACCAAGAGTAAAGATGATTCTGACCTTTACTTCAAGGTTATGAATGATGAGCCTATTATTTTGATTTTGTATGTGGATGACTTATTATTAACTGGAGAAGAAAATCTCATCACCGATTTTAAGAAGAATCTCACAGCAGAAATTGAGATGTAATAACTAGGCCTAATGCACTATTTATTACATCTTGAGGTTTGGAAAATGATCCAAAATGGATCCATGAACCAAAATGGGTCAAGGAAGGCCTAAAAATCAAATTTCTCAGAATCGCTTCAAAATATACGTGTGCATAGGTATCGTTGTTACGAACCCAAAGCAACTTGAGCAGGCTCAAAAAGACATCATATGAGAAAGATAACACATTCTATTTTTTTTTCCAAACATGCAAAATTTTTCTTGACTGTAGAGTCCGTACAATGCTAACGTGGAAGTTGATTGTATAGTCTGTATGGTTGTATAGTGACATGACAGATGTGTGGCATGCTGATTGGGAAATTGATGGTTGATAGATGGATGAGTCATATTTTGACACGTGGCATATTTTAGGGATAATGGTATGGTGCCACATGGCACCCATCCATTTCTTGGTTGTGGAAAATTTTTATGGACTCCAGAGGAGTCAAACCCATGAACTCCAGTCAAGGAGAAATGACTTGGAAGGGCCAGGCTACTAGCCTACCCTTCTGGTGAATCTTAACCATATACCTCACAACTCATATTTAAGTTTGAATGGCGTTTAATGTGGGGGAGTAAAGGGTCAAGGCTAGGCTCTAGCCCCTGGTGCATACCATAGAACCATTCTATATAACCTTCGCATTACCTTTTGGCACACGTGAGGATTTCATACGACTCATCCCCGACACATATCCAGGTGACCTTTTCCATATGCTCGTTGCTTTATACTTTGGCACGAGTTTAGGGGATAAGCCTCAGTTGGTGGAGGCCAACCCTGTCTGAAGAGGGGATGGAGACTGGGGGCTAGAAACAGATGTGTGCGAGGAGTTAGGACATGTCCATATGCTCTAATTCTGCATGCCCAAGGGCACACGGTAAAGGGGCTGAGACCAGGAGATAAGGACCAACACCAGCCAACCGAGGGCCATATGGAAGCTCACATGCGACCAAGGGCTTGGATGAAGGGGGATGTGCCCTGTATTTTGTTCATTTTTTTGGATTTTGAACATAGAATAAGATTTCTATGGTTATTTCAGCCTATTTTGGCAGATTTTGGCCATTATTGGAGGATCTGGAGCTCTTTTTTAGGYTAGACCTTAAGGGGAAGTTGGGAGGTTGTTGCCAACTTCAAGCCTATATAAACCAGAGGTTCTTGGAAGCCTTAGGTAGGCTCAGAAGAGGAGAAATGTTGAAGGATTGTAAAGCCAAATCCATTTTTATGTAGGGAAGCCATCGAGGAGAGCAACTTTGTGGGCCATTTTCGGGAGCTTCGTTCATCTGTTTTCAGTGTCGTCAGTTGTGTTGGGTTCTTGAGATCTAGAAGAACACAACCGGATTAGTTTGTAATCCATTTGACTCTTTTTGATGTACTTTTTAATCTTTGAAGAGAAATAAGAAATCGTCACCCACTAAGACAAAGGCCTCGAGATGTAGGCAATATTCCCGAACTCCATTAACAACTTTTGTTATTATGGTGTGTTGATCCTTGTGCTTATTTCCAGATATGTATTTATTATTATGGCTTCCATGTTAAATATTTAATTCTTCCTCTTTCTTCAAATTCCTAAATGGTTAATGAACTCATGTTTTTAAAATATCAACCATAGTATTTAAAATATCTTTTCGGATCAAGTGGTATCCATGCAAGTTGATGATTGGTTTTTAAGTTTACATGATTACCAAGGAAAGGGTGAATCATGGTGAAGGGGAGATTTTTGAAGTGAATCCTGAGATTAGATCAATAAAGAGAATTTCTCAAAGGGAGAATGATGCAGGAGCATCGAAAGGACGTGCAAGAATAGCCAGCAGCGAGCTAGCGTGGAGATAAGAGACAGTTGGAAAAGAACCGAGAACATTTTTTGATTTTTTTTTGAAATATTAATTAAGTCATTAAGTGGAGGCATGCTTGTATTATTGTAAAAGGACCTTGAGCGATCCTCTCTCGTCCATAGTAGATAGGAGCCTTTATGTGTAATGAATGTAGGTAGATAGAATTTAATGCTTAGATTAGACAGTTTAGAGCACAAGAGGGAAATGGGATATAGACACCCTCATTGTATAGTTGTATTATTATTGTCAAGATGAGAGCATAGAGTAGAGAAGAGAAGAAGCATAGAGATGTGTAGAAGAATTCCATGTATAGAAGTTCTGGATTAATACAAAAATATTTGATTCAGATTCATGGTGTTTTGTATTCTCTGTGTATGCATTGTTGAATGTTACACTCATGAATGTTTTACTCTTTCTGTCATGCATTTGTTGTTTATGATGTGTGAGTATGATTTATTGTTAAATGTATTAAATCTAAGAGAGAGAGTAAGGTAAATGAGTTTCAATTGTTTTTCTGTCTGAGTGAGAGTTCTTGCAAGGAGTGCAGTTGAATTGTCCACAAGGGGTGCATTGACAAAGGGTCCAGAGGTTTGTCTCTGAAAGCTCAGATAGGATAGCTTTTGTTCTCATTTCCTTAGAAGTGCAGTTAGGAACATGATCCGTGCAAAGTGTGTGCAGGCCGAGAGTAGTTTCAGGGTTTGTAAGACCTGAAGGATTGTTGATAGACTGCTGCTACAGGGAGTGCATAGAGTCGAACGACTTCAATTCTTTGAAGTAACTGAAGGATTTTCCACAAGGAGTGCATGCAGGAGTCTTCTTTAAGACTCAGAGTTGGAGAAAGCTCAGGAGGAATATATTTTTCACAGTCTTCAAAGAAAAGCACAGAAGGTTGGTGCCTTGAGGCGTCGCAAGGTTATGTTTTAGGTGGTTAAGTTCCATGGAAAACCACTTTATCAAATTTGCAGAAGTTCTGAGAAGGGAGAACGAACGGTTGGAATTCTCCGTGGACAATTCACGAAATCCCGCGAGTTGTCAGATCTCATAAAGGATAAAGGAGGTTAAGGTGGTATTTTTTTGCAAGTGGAAGCTCAGAAGAGAGAGGGTTGTAGATTCACATGAACGAGGATCGTTGGATCTACTCACGAAATTCCATTTTGGGGTTTCGTGGGTGGAAAGACCGAAACTTTGTCATTTGGATTCATGAAACTATGAAGTCCGAAACCCTGACAAGGTGGAAGGTTTCATTGTGGGGTCAAGATTTGGACACGTGTTGGAATCCAAGCGTTTCAACATTTCATGGTTTGAAAGGGGCGAGAGGAGGCAAAGACTTTGGCGGATCAAATCCCTGAAACACGAAAGGAGAGTTTTCATGCGAATGGCGAAGATTGTCACGTTGATATCTCGAAACTTTGGAGTTCAGGAAATCGGCATTCACGTCGATAAGGAGCGAAACCCCTTCCATATTACGATTTCTGAAATTGCGACACAAGTGACCAAGTCCATCGGTGAATCGGGAATTGGGGAATCAGGGTTCACGGTGATATAAGGTTGAGGATCGCGAGTCTAGGACACCCGATACYCGAAATAGAGAAACTATATAGGCTAGCAGATCGCGAGGAGGCGACAAGTGAAAAGAAGCTCACATCAGGGGAAAGCGTGATTGAAGTGACGTGTGGAAAGGACAAGAGTTGTGGGACCCAGAGAAGGCAYGCAAGTCTTTCAGGATTTCRGGACCTGGAAGGTAGAGAAGACATAGAGCTCTTTTATATCGAGCTTCCGGTGTGTGAAATAGCGCTGATCGTTGGATCAAGGTAAAACTCTAGAATCATTGATTTCTAGTGGAAGTGGAACCTTAGCGTTCCAGAGTTTATCAGAACTCGGCATATCGGTGTTCAGAGGTCTGAAGGCATAGCCAATTGACCACAAGACTCGCGAAATCACGAAGTCTGATCTCCTAAAGTGTGAAGGGGGATTCCACGAGTTTTTGCTGTGGGGTGCATATTTCCCGAAAGGGAAATAGAAGAGCCAATTGTTGACAGCTCTTCGGGCCAGTGGAAGAAGAACGATCTTGTGTGAGTGGATCTTCGACCTGAGCGCTGAGTGGGTCTGCATCTTCTGGTATCAGAGCCTCCTTCTTGTTTGTATATTTCAGGTAGGAAAAATGAGAAGGAATTTCAGCCATACCACCGAGGAGAAGAGACAAGCAAACACTCAATCCACTAGAGGATAGGGAAATGCCAGAAGGAAGGGGCAGGTAGGTGCAGAATCCAGAAGTGGAAAGAGATCTACATGACATTCACGCTAGACTCGTGGACTTTGAAATAAAACAAAGGTGCACAACTGATATTGGAGATGTTAGTGAGTCTGAAAGCGAAGATGACGTTGGACATGGAGAAGAAGAAATTGCAGCAGAAGATGCAGCAAATGAATGCTTGATTAGAGTTGTTGCAAGAATGAGTGCAAGAGACAAAATGAACATTCCAGTTTATGAGGGAAACTTGGATGCTGAAGAGCTTCTAGACTGGATTAGAGATATGGACACATATTTTGACTATGAAGATTTCGAAGAAGACAAGAAGGTCAAACTTGTTGTCACGAGACTTAAAGGACATGCAACATTATGGTGGGATGAACTGCAAGATGACAGATGCTGCCAAGGTAAGAAGAAGATCAAGAGTTGGGATAGGATGATTGGAAAAATGAAGGCAAAATTCATTCCCAAGGATTATCAAATTTCTCTGTTTCGAAGGATGCAGAACTTGAGACAGAAGATGATGACAATGAAAGAGTACACTGAAGAGTTCTATAGGCTGAACATCACAGCAGGTCATCATGAAAGTAATGATGAAAAAGTTTCTAGGTATATGAATGGCCTGAGATACAAAATTCAGGATGAGATGAGCATGATGACCATCCGAATGGTGGAAGATTCTTATCAAATGGCTCTAAAGGCGGAAGAGAAGCTGAGCCGAAAATAAGGTCAAAGAGGCTGAGGTAGAAGTCAAGCCAGGGGAAAATAAGTTGTCCAAGATAGAAATCAGAAGCCTAAGGAAGACTGGAAGAAACCTCAACCTCATATTGAGGGAGGTGGAAGCTCATAGAAAGGGTGATATGCTGAACATAGAAGGTAGTATGCTGATCAAAGAGGAGAGTATGTTGATAACAACATTTTTCCTTGTACTAGAGGTAGAGGAAGAGGAAGAAGTGGAGTGATAAAATGCTTCACATGCAGAAAGGTCAGACACAAGTCTTATGAATGTCCAGACAAGAAGAAAGATGCAGGAGAAACTCACATTGCCGAAGCACAAAGGTGAAATTTTGAGGCAGAGGATGTTGAAGGCGGAAGATCATTGATGATGTGGAAATCTCTTTTAAGACCAGAGAAGGAGGTGGAGAGTTCGGTCCAAAGGAATAGACTTTTTCGGAATGTGTGCAAAACCAAAGACTGGAAATGTAAAGTCACTGTAGACAGTGGTAGCACAAATAATATCATTTCTACAGCGATGGTAGAAAAGTTGGAGCTAGAAACAACTGAACATCCAAGCCCATACAGAGTTTCGTGGTTGCAAAAAGGACATCAGGTAAATTTCACTAAAAAATGTTTAGTTGAATTTAAAATAGGTGGATATAAAGATGAAATAATCTGTGATCGTATTCTTATGGATGTTTGTCATCTATTACTGGGTAGACCATGGCAATATGACAAGAATGTGATTCATGACAWGAGAATGAACACATACACCCTAGAGAAGAATGGGAGAACTCATATGTTGTTGCCGATTAAGGATAAAGAGGTGAAGCCTRAAG
Organism: Picea mariana; assembly: GCA_032191745.1. Lineage (NCBI taxonomy): Eukaryota > Viridiplantae > Streptophyta > Pinopsida > Pinales > Pinaceae > Picea > Picea mariana. Next base: position 360,602 of record JASDQU010101093.1, read on the forward strand.
TAAGTAACAATGTACTTCTCATGAGTGGGAAGGAACTTCTTACAGAGGTTAAGAAGAAGGAGGAACCRCAATTCATTGTGGTCAGGAAGCCTAAAATTGTTTTAACCAGTACAAGAGTAGATGATTTACCAGAAGAGGTTCAAGAACTGCTAGAAGAGTTCGCTGACATAGTAGTGGACGAACTACCTCATTCATTACCAGCGATTAGAATGTCATCAAGTTGATCTCATACCTGGAGCTAGTTTTCCAAACAAAGTAGCGTACAGATTGATGCCGCAGGAGAATGAAGAGGTCAAAAGACAAGTCCAGGATTTGTTGGACAAAGGTTTGGTCAGAGAAAGCTTGAGTCCGTGTGTTGTTCCGAAAATACTCAGTCTGAAGAGAGACAGAGGYTGGATGATGTGTACTGACTCGAGGGCAATCAACAATATAACCATCAGGTACATATTTCCCTTGCCAAGGATGGATGATTTGATGGATTTCTTGAGTGGGGAATTTTTTTTTTCGAAGATTGACTTGAAGAGTGGTTATCATCAGATTTGCATGAGAGAAGGTGATGAATGGAAGACAACATTCAAAACCAATGAAGGGTTATATGAATGGCTTGTCATGCCATTTGGATTAACAAACACACCGAGTACTTTCATGAGATTGATGTGTGGAGTCCTGAAGGATTTCATCGGAAAATTTGTCGTTGTGTATCTTGATGACATACTGATTTTCAGTAAAACAAAGGCAGAGCATCTGAAATGTTTGGCTACAGTGATGAAGAGGTTACAACAAAAGAAGTTGCTGATAAACATGAAGAAGTCCTCATTCATGAAGACATAACTCATGTTGGAATTAATCAGTTGTAAGTGAGCTTAAACAATTTTAAGTCTCTTAAAACATTATTAATCTTTCTTCATGTGGTCATCAACAAAATTCAGCCTAAAGACAGTAAAGGTAAAGAACATCTGTCACACATAAAGTATACACAGAGATAGATTTTTCACGAGGAAACCCATAAAGGGAGAAAACCTCTTCTTCTTCGAAATGATAGGCAGTTCTTTATGTTCTGTACATCATCTATAATTGAGCACCAACTCTATGTGAGGCTATAGCTTCAAATTGTTTGAGAGCACCAACTCTATGGTTTCTCTAGCACCCACTAGAAGGAAGCACCAACTTCGTGAATGTTCTAGCACCAACTGGATGGAAGCACCAACTTCCAGTTACATAGGCTTCAACTTGTATAACAGGGAACAATTGTTCTCCCTAGCACCACCCTGCCACCTTGGTTTCTCTGGCTGCAACTAGATGGAAGCTAAAACTTCCTGTGTTCAAGCTCCCACTTGAACCTTTGAGGAAAACAGTCCTCCTGAGCACCTCCCTTCCACCCTAGAATAAAAATGGCTAAATAAACATTCAACTTTACAGATAAATCATTTCTTACCAATCTTTCTTTGTTCTATAAATCTGGTCTTCTGTACACTGTTCTGCTGCTCTTCTTTTCCTCTGTCTATTYAGTAGGTATGCTCTGTATCAACTCGTGCTCTCATTTCGTTATGTTATTTTGCTCTGCATTTGCTCTTTTTKTCATTCTGCACTTATGCTCAATCTCCTCCTGCGCATCCTCTCCTCTTCATTTCTTATAGTCTCATTCTTTTTCACATCTAGAACAACTAGCTCGACACACTCTGTTTCATCTTCTTTTATACACACGAACATGACGGTTCAACTTCCCAACTCCTTAGGCAAAAAGATGACAAATGTCTAAGCAACTGAAAGGCCAACTGAAATGCTAACTGATTTGCAATCATGAGTCCGTTTTACTAAGAGAATCCAAACTCAGTAGTTAACTGTGAGAGAGAACAGTAACCCTCCGATCAATACTTGATCCAGTGGTTCAGATCCAATCAAGATTTCACACATTGTGATTTTACATATCGCGAAATCGACATTATGTTCTTTGCCTTTCAAAGTCCCGATTCGCAAAACTCCAATAAGAAGTTAAATCAACGGTCCAGATCATTTCTTGATCTGACAGTTCAGATACAATCGCTATTTTGCATATCGCGAAATCGGCATTATGTTTCGTTCCTTTCAAAGTCCCGATTCATGAAACTCTAATAAGAAGTTAAATCAATGGTCCAGATCATTTCTTGATCTGACGGTTCAGATTCAATCACGATTTCACATATTGTGAAATCGGCATTATGTTCCTTGCCTTTCAAAGTCTCGATTTGCGAAACTCTGATAAGAAGTTAAATCAACGATCCAGATTTGAACTTGTTTCAACGGCTACAATTGAATCACGATATCGCATATTGCGAAATCGGGGTTCTTGAGGTCAAGTGATTTTGTCATTTCAAAGTCCAGATCCCCGATACTCCATGCAGAGAATCAACAGTCTAGATCTCATTCTCGATTCAATAGCTGCGATTAAATCGCGATATCGCATATCGCGAAATCGGGTTCTTGATGTCAAGTGTTCTTGTCACTTCAAAGTCCCGATCCCTGATACTGACTGGAATTAACGATCCAGATAAAAGCTTGATCTGACAGCTCAGATTTTATCGCAATTTTGCATATTGTGATTGCGCCCACTTCTCCTTGCACTTTAAGGACCGTGCAGATTCTCCTCGATCCAACGGTGGTCGGACCCTGCGCTCGGATCTGACGACTGAGATCTGTCTCCCTCTTCAATGATCAGAGATTCTTCTTCTCAAGAGATTCTTCTCAAACTTTCGCTCATTCTCTACCTTCGATCATTCGCATTCTTCTCAGACTTTCACTCATTTGGTGCCTTCGATCATTCGCATTCTTCTCAGACTTTCGCTCATTTTCTACCTTCGATAATTCACTGCTTTCGATCATTCACCTCTCTGAACTTATCTTCTGTTTTCCTGTCAATTACAAACTTGTTGTTCTCATGTCATCTTCACTGTTGCGTCATCTTCACTATTGCCATCAATGATAAGCATTCATTGTCTGTTAACTGTTTGTTAAATATTTGCCAACAACTCATTTATTTAGGGTTTGTTATTTCTGCAGATAAGTTGAGGATGGATCCAGATAAGGTGGAGGTGATCGAGAATTGGTCGTCACCAAAGAATATCTTTGAAGTTCGAAGTTTTCACGGATTGGCTAGTTTCTACAAGAAGTTCATCAGGAATTTTAGTGTAATTAGTGCACCAATGATGGACACGGTGAAGAAGAGACACAAGTCTTTTCACTGGATAGAAGAAGCTGAGAAGAGTTTTAATTTGTTGAAGAGGAAAATCACGGAACAACCAATTTTGGTGTTGCTTAATTTCCAAAAGACATTTCAAGTGAAATGCGATGCAAGTTGATTTGAAATAGGGGCAGTCTTGAGTCAAGAAGACAGGCCGATAGCATACTTCAACGAGAAACTGAATGAAACGAAAGTGAAATACTCCACGTATGACAAGGAATTCTATGCTATTGTTCAAGAATTGAAGAAATGGAGACACTATTTGATTCCCAAGGAGTTTTTTTTGTATAGTGATAATCATGCATTGCAATTTTTGACTCAACAGGAGAAGTTGAATCAAAGACATGTTAAATGGGTTGAATATATGAAAAATTTTACTTTTGTGATTAAACATATTTTTGGAACTGCTAACAAAGTTGTTGATCCTTTGAGTAGGAAATGTTTGCTATTGCAGGATTTCAGAGTCAAAACATTGGGTTTTGATGATCTCAGGGATATGTACAAAGATGATCTAGATTTTAAAGAGGCATACGAAAAAGATAAGAATCCAATTCTCAGGGATAGAAGCCAATGGATAGAATACATGATCCAGGAAGGATTACTATTTAAAGGTAATCAGCTTTGTATTCCAAAATTCTCCATGAGGGAGAATTTGTTGAAGGAGAAACATAGTGGAGGATTGGCCGGACATTTCGGTCATGACAAGACATTCGAAAAGTTGAATGAGTCATATTTTTGGCCAGGAATGCGAGAAGACGTCAAAAATTTGTGGATAGATGCAAAATTTTTTAGCATTCGAAGGGAAAGAGACAGAATGCAGGCTTATATCAACTATTACCCATACCTGAGAGGTTGTGGGATGCAGTCAGCATGGATTTCATATTGGGGTTGCCAAGAACACAAAAAGGGTTTGAATCAATATTTGTGGTGGTGGATAGATTTTCCAAAATGGAACATTTCATTCCATGTCAGAAAACCAGTGACACAACTCACATTGCGAACCTGTTTTTCAAAGAAGTCATTCGACTTCACGACTTACCAAGGAGCATAGTTTTGGATCGAGACACGAAGTTTGTAGGACACTTCTGGAGAACCTTATGGAAAAAGATGGGAATGAACTTATCATTTAGTTTATCTTATCATCCTTAGATGGATGGACAGACAAAAGTCATGAACAGGAGTTTGGAAAACTTGCTAAGAGAACACCACAGCTAGTGGAACAACATGTTACCACGGGCGGAGTTTGCTTACAAYGATTCAATCAACAGAAGMACGGGATAGATTCCATTTGAGATTGTCTATGGAATGCAACTGAGAGGAGTTTCTGAGCTGAGGGATTCAGAACACACTGCGACTAGGAGTGCTAGTGCAGAAKATTTCGTAGAGGCGATGAAGGAGCTTCATAGCCAGGTGAAGGAGCAATTGCAACATTCGAACCAGGAATATAAGCGGACAACAGATCAACACATAAGACAACTTCAATTTGAATTTGGCGATTTGATCCTTGCACATTTGAGAAAGGAAAGGTTCCCGAGAGGAACATATAATAAACTAAAAAATGAAGAAAATCGGGCCATGCAAGGTCTTGATAGGAGCCTTTATGTGTAATGAATGTAGGTAGATAGAATTTAATGCTTAGATTAGACAGTTTAGAGTGCAAGAGGGAAATGGGATATATACACCCTCATTGTATAGTTGTATTATTATTGTCAAGATGAGAGCATAGAGTAGAGAAGAGAAGAAGCAGAGAGCTGTGTAGAAGAATTCCATGTACAAAAGTTCTGGATTAATACAAAAATCTTTGATTTAGATTCATGGTGTTGTGATATTCTCTGTGTATGCATTGTTGAATGTTATGCTCATGAATGTTTTACTCTTTCTGTCATGCATTTTGTTGTTTATGTTGTGTGTGTATGATTTCTTGTTAAATGTATGAAATCTGAGAGAGAGAGTAAGGGAACTGACTTTCAATTGTTTTTTTGTCTGAGTGATAGTTCCTGCAAGGAGTGTAGTTGAATTGTCTGCAAGGGGTGCATTGACAAAGGGTTCATAGGTTTGTCTCTGAAAGCTCAGATAAGATAGCTTTTGTTCTCATTTCCTTAGAAGTGCAGTTAGGCATAGGAGCCGTGAAAAGTGTGTAGGCCGAGAGTAGTTTTAGGGTTTGTAAGACCTGAAGGATTGGTGAGAGATTGCTACTGCAGGGAGTGCACAGAGTCAAAGGACTTCAATTCTTTGAAGTAACTGAAGGATTTTCCGCAAGGAGTGCGTGCAGGAGTCTTCTTTAAGACTCCAAGTTGGAGAAATCTTAGGAGGGATAGAGTCTTCATAGTCATTGAAGAAAATCACAGAAGGTTGGTGCCTTGAAGTGTCGCAAGGTTGTGTTGTAGGTGGCTAAGTTTCGTGGCAAACCATTTTATCAAATTTGCAGAAGTTCTCAGAAGGGAGAACGGACGGTCAGAATTATCCATGGAGAATTCGCGAAATCCCACGAGTCATCAAATCTCGCAGAGGAACAAGTAGGTTACAGTGGTTGTTTTCTGCAAGAGAAAGCTCAGGAGAGAGAGGGCCACAGATTCACGCCAACGAGGACCGTTGGATCTACTCATGAAATTCCATTTCGAGGTTTTGCGGGTGGAAAGACCAAAACTTCATCATTTGGATTCATAAAACAGCAAAGTCCAAAACCCCGACAAGGTCGAAGGTTTCATTGTGGGGTCGAGATTTGGACATGTGTTGGAATCCAAGCATTTCGGCATTTCGGGGTTTGAAAGGGGTGAGAGGAGGCCAAGAATTTGGCAGATCAAATCCCCGAAACATGAAAGGAGAGTTTTCGTGTGAAAGGTGGAGATTTTCACGTCGACATCTCGAAACTTTGGAGTTCGGGAAATTGGCGTTCACGTCGATAAGGAGAGAAATCCCTTCCATATTACAATTTCTGGAATCATGACCTAGTCCATCGATGAATCGGGAATCGAGGAATCGGGGTAGATGGTGACATAAGGTTGCGGATCGCAAGTCTAGGACTCTCGATACCCAAAATAGAGAAACCATATAGGCTAGCAGATCACGAGGAGGCGACGAGTGGCAAGTAGCTCACGTTAGGGGAAAGCATGATTGAAGTGACGTGTGGAAAGGACAAGAGTTGTGGGACCCGGAGCAGGCACGCAAGTCTTTTGAGATTTCAGGACCCGAAAGGTAGAGAAGACATAGAGCTCTTGTATATCGAGCTCCCGATGCACAAAATAGCGCTGATCATTGGATCAAGGGAAAACTCCAGAACTGTTGATTTCTAGTGGAGGCGGAACCTTAACATTCTAGAGTTTATCAAAAATCGACATATCAGTGTTCGGAAGTGTGAAAGGCATAGCCACTTGACCACAAGACTCACGAAATCGTGAAGTCTGATCTCTCGAAGTGTGAAGGGGGATTCCACAAGGTTTTGCTGTGGGGTGCAGATTTCCTGAAAGGGAAATAGAAGAGCCAATTGTTGAGAGCTCTTCGGACTAGTGGAAGAAGAATAATCCTGTGTGAGCGAATCCTCGACCTGGGGGCTGAGTGGGTCTGCATCAAAGAATATGGCATCGGAAGAGGGACTTTATCATGAGGAGAAAGAGTTTCAAAAGACTTTATTCTCCATGTCGGAGATGGTGAAGGTTCTATATGATGATTACTTGGAGCAGAAGAGACCGATTCTCGGTGAATATTCAAAGGTCAAAAGTGAGGAAGGAGAGGATCCTCCTAAAACTCCTCCTTCACCTCCTTCTTCTCCATCAACTTCTTCTTCTTCAAGCACAAGTTCCAAGTCCACCGTAAGAAAACATTCCCATAAACATAAATATGATATGCCTTTACTTAAGCTCGATGTGAAGTTTGAATTGTTAGAATATAATGGATGTGCTCCTTTTACTATTGACAATATCTCTATCGTCACCCAACCATAGGCCGAAGCCACCCTCTAAGCACCTTAACCTTGATAGATAATCACTTCTGAGGCAAACCCTAGGATAGATAGCCAGACAAAGGGTACTGCACCTTTCCCCAAGGATAGTGCACCAACAAGAGCTGATCAGATAGTCCAAACCCTAGCCAAGAGATAGTCCAAGCCAAACTTGATTTGCTAGCTGCAGCAGATGCAATAGAAGCTCTCCTCCAAACCTGTGCACAAAAATTGAAACTACAGTGTGCACAAGTGTTTCTCTGTAATTCTGAGACTGCTTGCCAGAATGAAGACTGGCCTCATGTATTTATAGTAATTCTGGTTAACTACTTGCACCGAATTCTCATTCTGGGTATCTTTTTGTTTAGTATATATTATTTATTCTGGCCGACTTCTTCTCTTGGAGGGTAATAACCTAATATAAGTTATCTTCTTGAGCCATCAAGTCTTCTAGCATTATTAACCAACTCATTAGAGTTTCTCTTGCTTCTCGAAGTATTCTATTCTCGCCGAGTTTACATGTAGATTTAAATACCTCCCGCATCTACCATAATATCAAAACTCCCTCCTAGCTAGGGAGGTATTACAAGTAATGGTCTTGAGAACAAACATACCATTCACCCGGTAGGATCAACATAGTTGTATATACTATCTTATGACTATATCATGAGCACCATCATCATCATTAGTGTCATCAGTTGCATCATCTCTTGAAACCATACTCTATCTGAGTAATGAGGCATTATGCTCACTCCATAGAGTGACACAGGAGTCATTCTTCTAATTTGGACATACGTCCTAGAAGAGTAGATGTTCTGAACCATTTTCCATCCCAAAAATATCTGTCCTTTAATCATCCATCTGGATGATAGTCATTTACCAAACTATTGATAGTCTTCAAGGCAATTGGAACAAAATAGAACATAACTGTGTCTATCCATAGTAGTATATAACTACAATCCAGTGGTACACCACCACACCAGGTAACACACAAGTTCTTGATCAAACAGTGGAACACATCCACCATAGTAGTATGCATCTACTATCATACAATATTCATAACAATCATCTAATATCAACTTGCACAGAAACAATTTTATGATATAAACTGAATCATCTGGGCCATTCTTCCACTCACATATGTGAGATCTCGAAAGAGCATCTTCCCTCAAAAGGTAAGACATCAATGATGAGTTTTCTGGACTATTCTTCTCAAGCAAGGAAGAATAACTGTCCTGATTTCTGAGTCTGTACCATTCCTCTGACAGTAAACAAAGTGTAACCTAGAGAGAATGAATCTGCCCTTAGGATTTCTTGTCCCTGATTGCTGAGCCTGGGCCGTTCCCCACCCTGGTCCATTCCTTCAGCACTAAACAAAGTGCAACCTAGAGAGAATGAATACACCCTAAGGAATGACTGTCCAAACCATTTCCATTGATAACCACCAAGGTAAGAGATTGTCCTGTACCAACCTTAAAAACATACCATTCCTCATGTTAAACACAATGAGAAGTCGTTGTCTGACGAGGCAGGCCAGTCTTCTTGAGTAACCCTCAAGAAGAGAGAATTCCCTAGACCACTCCCCATGTTAACCACAATGGGAAGTCGTTCTCTATGGTACATCAACAATCTGGACCATTTTTCGAACTGGAAAATGTCTGTCCATCAGAAATATCAATCTACTTTCCGAACTGGAAAGAATTTGTTCATCCTAGACCATTTTTCGAGCTGGAAAATCACTGTCCATCAATCAATAATACATCATTTCTACCTCCCAACCTGGGAGTCATCTCTTCCTTTTTCAATAAGGAAGTCTTCTCCACGAGCTCCAGCTTGAGTGCACAAACTATTTCATATTGGATAGAAGCTTTACCAAAATGTCTGCTTATCTACTCATTTGTGGAGATATGTATTGGAGAACCACTTTTCTCCTTTCTGGACTTTATCACAGATAATGTAATGCTTGATTTCAAATGTACTTCGGTCTAGAACACTGGTTTTGTCTGAAGGATTCATGTTGCTTTGATCAATTGTTTGGAAAACTGGAACATATCCATGCGACACTTCTTTTGTCATCATGGGAACATTATCATGGATTGGCAATCCATCATCCTAATTTTCTGAGTAATCATTCTAAGAAAATCTTCACCACACTTCTGCTATGCATTGGATGCTCTCCATCAAGTTATCTTTTTCTATCTGCATATAAGGGTCTCTTTCTCAAAGTCTTGAGGTTTCTCTTCATACACTCTTTCTTCAATTGTTCTATAGAACAGTCTTTGCATTTATCTGATGTAGAACTCCAACTCATGGATGTTGCAGATGATATAATGACTCATGTAGAGATATGTCAATTTATTGGAACAAGTAATCATCATAGTCTTCTCCCTCCATCTGGGAGAATCTCTAGTTTTAGATCTCGCAATGATTTCATTCATAATTCTTCCATACACTCTTCTTCATCACAACTTTTAGTTCCTCTGCTTGATTGGTTTTAGTGAGTTCATATCAGGCTAGTAATCTTGTGATTCTCGATACAATGACTAGTTGTTTTGGATTATTTTTCTTTCTTGGGATCTTCATGTTCTTCCTAATGTTTTTCTTTAGCTCTTGGTTCCATGGAGTTTATTATAGATTCCATGCCCTAAAGATTCCACTTCTTTCTTTCTTCATAGGATCACAGATGTGGATAGAAAACCAAGGATACTTTAAGGCTTCTCTTCAAAGAAGACTTTTTCTAAGGTTGAACTAAACACGTACTGTCTTTCATGGATGCTACGATGGATATATACTTCATCATCTTCAATGGATCATATGATTAGCTCCCTCCTAATCCTTGCTTCATTTATGAGTGCATATAATATGTTTCTTCCATATAACAGATTCCATGCTTCCGTCTGCATCCATATTGTCTTCTACAATATATAATTAGCTCCCTCTGTTAATAGAGCCCATGCTTTCGTATTATTGTCTTCTGCAAAATGTCATAAGTCTTTCTCCAATTTCCTCTTGATTGTTGACTTCTTTCTGCCTTTCCTGCTTCTAAGTCTCTTCATGATTGATTTTGATTTCGCTTATCTTTTAATAGCTTCCACATGATTTCTTTGATGTATTTCATCCTTTCATATTTATTATATAACTTGTATAATGACAGAAATTATTATCTTGTTTTTCTTCCATAGGTATAGTTCTTCTTGGAACACATTATCTTCCAAGAGATGGATATACGATATATGTATAGAGATGATGCAAAAAAGATATGTACAAGAACTAAGAAAAGTATTGTTACCTTCATAAGAAGAAGTCTCTTTCATCCTGCTTAGTCTTCTTTGTAGGTTCCTTTTCTTCGACAACTGATGCTTCTTGTTTCTCCTTCCTTTTCTTTAGCTCAGGACAATGATTCTTGTAGTGACCATAATTTCGACAGTTGAATATTTGTACTTCTGAAATATCTCTCTTTATTTGTCTTCCTCCTTGAACCAAACTTTTGTTCGAGAAATTCTTGAATCTTGCTATGAAGACTTAATCATCATACTTCTTTTGGGGTTTCTCTTTTGCGCTGATCCTGGATTCTTCTTGAGCACAACATGTCCAAAGTTCTTCAAATGTAGGATACTCCTTCCTTGTGTTCATGCTTGCGGCAAATGCATCCCATGTCTTGGGAAGACCATTGAGTACTATGTTTACCAATTCCTTCTTTAAAATGCTCTTTTCAATAGCTTGTAGTTGATCTCTTAACTGAGAGATCCTCACAAAGTATGATGTTATGTTGTCGTCATCATTCATCTGCATGTCATGAAGCTCATTCTTCAGACTCGTTACTTGTCCAATGTTTCTAACTGAATAGAGGCTTGTTAGGGCATTGTACATCTTCTTTGATGAGTCAAGATGGGATATGTAGGGTATCAAGTGGTCTTTTATAGATTCCACTATTATACTCATGGAATTGATGTCACTGTCTTTGAACTTTTCCATAACTGCAACATTCTGTGATTCCTTCTCTTTTCCTTCTTCAAACTATTGTTCCACGATCTTTCCTTTCATGATATCGAGCACTTTATTCTTGGCAAGGATGAGGTCAATCCTTGTCTTCCACGCTCTAAAGTTAGAATCTCCATCTAACTTGTTTTCTGACTTCATAGAGTAAGTCATGGATTCTTTGACTTGGTCAACCCTAGATCTAACCAACAACTCAACTTGACGTCTTGGCTTGCTGAGAGTATCGGGAGATGTGCTAGGCTAGGACGCACTGATCTATCGGAAAATTAGGTCAATCCCTTCACTTAAGGTTCCTCAACTAGAGGATTAGGGTTTCTGCAACTGTACATGCTACGACAGTGTTATGGTGACTACTCCTGCTAGAAACCCCAACGACAGTTGTTCAACAAGCTTAATATCCTTATGGCTATGTCTCCTTCGAGCGGTTAGACTGAATGAAGGAGGTGTGGGCCCATAACCTATTAGAATATAATGGATGTGCTCATTTTACCATTGACAATATCTCTATTGTCACCCAACCATAGGCCGAAGCCACCCTCCGAGCACCTTAACCTTGACAGAGAATCTCTCTGGAAGCAAACCCTAGGCTAGATAGCCAAACAAAGGGTAGCACACCTTTCCCCAAGGATAACGCACCAACAAGAGCTGATGAGATAGTCCAAACCAAATGTGGTCTTCTATCTGCAACAACTACAATGGTAGCTCTCCTCCAAACCTGGGCACAAAACTAGGCACTCTAGTGCGCGCAATTGTTTCTCTGCAATTTTGAGTCTGTCTGCCAGAATGAAGACTGGCCTCCTATATTTATAGTAATTCTGGCTAACCACCTCGATCGAATTCTCATTCTGGGTATCTATCTGTTCAGTATATATTATTTATTCTGGCCAACTTCTTCTCTTGGAAGCTAATAACCTAATATAAGTTATCTTCTTGAGCCGACAAGTCTTCTAGGGTTATTAGCCAACTCGTTAGGGTTTCTCTTGCTTCCCGGAGTATTATATTCTCGTTAGGTTTACATGTGGAGGTAAATACCTCCCGCAACTACCATAATATCAACATGAATTGCCCATTTATGATGGTGAAGTCAATGTAGAGAGGCTTGATAACTGGGTCATACAGATGGAGGTTTATTGCAATGTGCAACAAATCAAGGATGAGGAAACTCAAATCAAATTGATATCACTTAAACTTGCAAGCACAACACTCATCTGGTGGCAAAGGAAGTTGCAAAATGGCATGCCACAAGTGGGTAATGTATTTCCATCATGGAAATTTTTTGTTTTTGCACTTAGAAAGAAATTTTATCATTTGGGTTATAAAAAGAAGCCTTTAATTTAATGGAAAGGTCTTAAACTAAGAAAGGGACAAAGAGTGCAAGAATACACAGACGAATTCCGTAAGATGGAATTAATGTTAGACATTCCATTACATGCCCAAGAAACTCTTATGAAGTATATAAGAGGTTTACCTGCACACATTAGTAACACTATATTTATGTTTGGACCTATTAATCTTGATGAGGTTTATGTTCAAGAAACATACTTTGAGGAACACTATATTTATGTTTGGACCTACTAACCTTGATGAGCTTTATGTTCAAGAAACATACTTTGAGGCAGAGAAAACACTTGTCAGGGGAATCATCTTCAAGAAAAGAGGACAAAAAAATGGGAACTAGCAAGAAAGAAAATTCAGTGACAAAAAGGGAAGAGAAACTCTCTTGCAAGCATTGCAAGAAGGTAGGGCATTTTGTTATTTGAACATAAAGTTCCTAGTAATTAATGAATATGCCTTGTTCATAACTAAAAAAATTATTAATTATTTTCTAAACTTTATTTTAAAATTCAAATTATATATATAATAATCAATTATTAGAAAAATACAAATATTTATGAAATCAATTTTAAAAAATATTAAAGTGATAGTTTTTTTTTTCATAAAAATGTTTTTCAATAGTTAGTTCAAAATATAATTTCTTCAGAATAATTCAATTATACAAACATTCTTCAACCTTTTTTATTTAATAATCATTTTAATAAATGATAGATAATATGAAATAATGATATGGTTTCTCTTAAGTCTAAGCTTAAATATGAAAAAAAATCTAAATATAAGTTCAAACTATCAGTGGGGATTAGTTTGTTATTCCTTCTTAACACTATTAAAAAGTCTTATAAAAAACCCTTTCTTGACAGCATCAGCAGATTGTACAAAAATGCTGCAAAATAATATAAAGAAAACCAACAGGCTGCATGCTGAAAACAAATCTGCAGCAACAGAAAAAACGAATTGCAGAAAAGAGGAACAGAAAACGAATTTTAGGACAGAACGAAAACAGATCTGCAATCACAGAAAACACCACACAGATCTCTTTATTTGAATGGATATTTAAAGGAAATTACATGCAACGAATGCTTCGTAAATAACGAA
>JASDQU010101094.1:0-12358 GCA_032191745.1 Picea mariana
TGGAGTGAAGTAGTACATGTTCTAGGGTGTAAAGGGTCCAATTTATTGATGCAAGATTCTGAGTCCAATGACTAGAACCATCGACATACCTAATGTAGTAATCAGATGGATGATCCATCTGTCAAAACAAGTAAAAAGGATTAGACCTATTTTGTGGAAAGGTTTTTGTAAAAAGGACTAAAAACACTAAGATAATACACGAAGATACTAAGGTAGGGTGGATACGCTTAATGGTAGAATTTATTCAAGTATAATCTGTTGACATGGTGTAATAACCCGAAGTTGAACCCAAATTGTAAATGTAAATGTAAATTACACATAGAAGCTGGTGAGTTGATGATACAGGGTATTTGGTCTGGTTCTACATGCATTGAGTCAGTGTGCAGGAATATCATACCAAATAAGTGCACACATGTATGTATCATGCACATGTGTGAGTGCATGAGGATGACACACCAAACGAAGAGTGTGCACATCCCAAAGTTCTGTGCACACCATTTTGAGTGCATGATATTGATGGCTAAGGATCCTTTGTACATATGTTGTGTTTAATAAGCTAGTGAGCTAGGTTATTATAGGCTAGAATGCTTATATGATTATTAGTCCAGAGAGACTAGATGCTAAAGGCCAACTTGCCTATATTGTAATTCTAAATTATACTCATATTATTAATAAATTACACCACTGTTGCAAACCGACCAAAAACAAGAGATGGGGGGATTAAATCCACTAGAAAGGGTAAGGGAATAAGAGTTTAGGATAAAGGGCTAAGCTAGGGGGATTAATTCCAATGGAATATTATATTAATATTCCTAAAAGGTTAAATTATGGATACAAATATATCTATATATATATATATATATATATATATATAGATATAGATATAGATATAGATATATCCTAATTTTCTAAAGGGGGGGACAACAGAGTCCTTTGGGTGCCATGTGTAAAAAATGGCACATGCATATATATAATAGGGAGATTCAATGTATTTCCCATCATGGCTAGATTATTCACTCGTGTTTTTTCTACCATCCACTCATACATTCTACCATTTATACCTGTACTTGGTTTGACTGGAGGTTGAAGAGGTGGGTTGTCAGGCCCGTGGTCGAAGAAGTGGGTTGCCATGCCATAAGAATTTTCTCTCTAGGTGAGAGATTTTCTATGCCAAGGAAGTGAGTTGTTAGGCCCATGAGGAGTTTCTCTAGGCAAGAAACTACTTGAAATTGTTCCCTGGTGCACTAGGAAATAAATAGAGGGATATGAGACTTTCTATCTGGCCTGTTGTTGAAGCCCTGGAAGGGAAGTGGGGAAGCCGAGGGGATGTTGAGCAGAGAAGGGGAACACTTCCTAGGGTGGAACAAGCATCTGGGGAATGAGAAACTATAGTATATTTGCATCAGTTGGGCACCTTGGACTAATCAATTATGTTTCTTATCAGACCTTAGACTGGCTTAGAATTCCCTTTTCCCTGGTAGACTGTAGTCCCATATCGGGGGTGACCCACGACTGAGATTTTGAGCAGTGTGGTATATGGCTGGGAGGAACGTGGAAGGTATACATGAAGTTGGTAATATTTTTATCAAATATAAGTGTTAATTGTGTACTAAATTATGTGTTGCATTATTATTTATGCGTTTATTTTTATGGGTTTTTGTTGTGTATATTGCATGTGTATTTCTATTATTATTTTGTATGAATCTATGTATTTGTAGAGTATTTGTATGTTTTAATTTGGTATCAAAGATTGAATTTTTGGTTGGAATTTCCCAATTGGTAGATGGGGATGTTACATAAGGTCTTTCAGGGTGGATCCTTCAAGCTAAGCCAAGATGGAGGCTCCTATTATATGAAGAATTTCCCCACCCTATGCAATCTTACACTAAGGACCTTTTTCCATTTACCTATGCAGAATTTTCATCCCTTTTTGCAGTTTCCAGAGATAAAAAATACATTTTTTCCACATGTATGCACCTTTCCTACTATAAACATGTGTATCCATAGGTCGCACCACTTCAACTCACGTATATCGAGATTTGTGCCCAAAAATGAAAAATGGTGTTAGGTTTCCATGTCACTATAGGAGATATATGATCCTTGGCCTTCCATATACTGGAAACATTCTGAATCAGCCCTTTAGTTTCATTTGACGGCTATAAATGGACTAATTCCAAGCTATGGAAAAGATGAGAAAGAATTCAACTTTGAGAGCAAAGTTACCATGGAGAAATTATTTACTTCATATTGAGTCTGCATCCCTTTATCCTTTGAGTCTGAACACAAAGTTC
Organism: Picea mariana; assembly: GCA_032191745.1. NCBI lineage: Eukaryota > Viridiplantae > Streptophyta > Pinopsida > Pinales > Pinaceae > Picea > Picea mariana. The sequence goes on from JASDQU010101094.1 coordinate 2,292, forward strand.
AACCCCCAAGCTCTTCCCTTATTGATTGAGAACTCCATTATCTCTCTTCTATGAGATTTCCTTTGGTGGAGGATTGAAGTGGTGGAGGCCCAACTGGAAGGAACTTAGTTTCTCGGTTCCGAACCGTGCTGACATGGAAGTCTGTAACTTTTTCATTTCCGTTGATCATATATTAATAGAAATACTATTTTCCCATCTAATTGATATCTTGAAAATATTTGAATTATTATTCCATGGGTGTATTTGTTATGTATATTAATGGATTATGCTATTGAATGTGCTAACATCGTATATTATCACCATATTCTTTCTTTGCTTGGTTTTTGAGGACTAGTTGCAGGTATATTGCTTTGGGTTAAGTGATCAATGGTGAATGTCATCGAACATCTAGATGAGGTAGGCCTTTTATCTTGTCTTAATAGCACATTTGTTTATATCGAATACTTGACAATAGAGTTGATTTCTACAGTCATTTCCGTCTATTTTGGTTTACCCCTAGCTATAGAGATATTTTCCTCATAACATCCCCTTAGTGAGACAATGGTGAACAATAAAGGATCATCTCCAAAGGGACTCAAATTTCCCATGTCCTAAAGTGTCCTATGTGATATTGTAGGCCAACACTAAATCACCTTCTTTGAAGGTTCAAAGGTTCATGTGGTGGTAAAATATTTCTTTATATCATTTCTTGGTTAGTTCGTTGTTTTGTAGGGAAGAGTAGGGGTCTTCGTCTAAGGACTCTAGCTTAAGTAATTGTTTCTCCATCAGGATTGGGTCTGGTAGGAACTTGATTGCTATGTGTAGTGTCAGTATTTCAAATTTGATGGGTAGGATGACTTATACTCAATGAAATAAATGGAAGTAGGTTAAGACAATTATGGTTTTGACGGTCGAGCATTATGCCCAGATTGCTAAAACAACATGTGATTCCATTTAGTTTTGTGCATATTGACAATGCATTGGAGCATGGTTTTCAATACTTTATTGACCTCTTCGAACTTTCCACTAGATTGATGGTAGTATGGTGAAGAGAACACATGAGTAAATCTAAGTTTGGTGGATAACTCAGTGAATACTTCATTTTTTAAGTGTTTACCATGGTTAGAAACTAGTTGGAGGTGAACTCCAAAGAAGGTGATGACATGGTTGAAAAAGAAGTGGGAAGCCAGATTTGTTGTTTTATTGAATGTGGGCATGGATTCTTCCCATTTTGTTAAGAATTCAACTACAACTATGCTATGCCCATTTTTGGATGGGGGGTTGCAAGTCATGAAGCCAATGCCCCCCTTACAAAAGGGGCCTTCCGTAATGACAAAATGGAGAGGGGTAGGTGGAACTCTAGATTTGTGTGCATATAACTAACATTTTTCATAGTGCTTAACAACATGAATGTATTCAGATTTTTGTGGTGAGTATTTTCGAAATTGTCTGTCGGATAATCTGGCAAACAATTTTGAAAAAATGAATGTAGTCAGAAAACAAGGTGGGCCAAAAGTAACCATCTCGAACAACTTTCTCTTTTGTGGACATTATGAAGAGGTGAACTTCACATGCTCCATTGTGGCAGTCATTTAGGAATTTTTTGACCTCATCGATGGTGAGGCTACGATGAATAATAGTGTCTTCCCCCCTATGATATAGGACATATCCTATGAGGAGGTATAAAGAGGCTTGGTGATGGATGCAATGGTGATCATATCAGGAGAGATGAGGGCCAAATTTATGCGTAAAAATATATACAAGGATGTCATCGTACCATGGTTCATCGGATTAAATTAAGAATAAATGTTCATCTCATAAGTTCTCATTGACAGGGGGGTCAACATAGTTTGACATGAATTCGATAATTAGTTCTGCGAGGACGAGGGATTTTTCACTCCTGGGAGTTGTGAACTTGAGATCATATTCTTGGAGGAAGATGATCCAACGAGCAAATTTTCCATTGATCTAGCATCGACTGAGTAGGTACTACATAGTATTGGAATCTTCCATGACCTTGGTAGTTCAAAGCAAGATATAGTGGTGCATTTTATAAAATGCAAGAACAACTGTCAAGGATAAATTCTCATCATGATTGTACTTGAGAGGTGTTTGTGAGATATTTTTTATTATATAGTAGATGAAATGCTCACATTATTCATTTCCTACCTGGACTAGAACTCTTGCGACAAAAACCTACAAGGAACAAAGATATAGAATATAATCCCTATCGTAGTCTGGGGGACTGATTAGGGGTGCTTTACTGAGTGCTTATTTATAAGAGGCAAAGGAATATTGGGCATGTTGGTCCCATTGAAATGGGATGTCACCCCATAGGAAGCATAAGAAGTCGTGGGCATAGATATCATAGTTGGGAATAAATTGTTGTAGGAAATTAACTTTTCCTTGGAGGATTTGTAATTGGTGAAAGTTCCCGGGGGGAGGAATCTCATTAATCGATGGACTTTGAGGGGGTCCATGTTGATTCCTTGTTGGGAAATTATGAATCCCAACATGCATCCAACAATAATGCATAATATACATTTAAGAGGGTTTAGTCGAATATTGTATCTACGATAGCATTGAAAGACAAGTCGTAAATCCTCTATGTGTTGAGAGCGCTTCTTGGAATGAGAAATGAGGTCATCCAAGTAAGCAAGGATAATATGGGAAATATCATGAAAGGCATATTTCATGGCTCACTCAAAGGTAGCACCTACATTTTTAGGATGAAAGGAATAACACGGTAGGAAAAAGTGCCCCACGATGTGATGAATGTTGTCTTGTATTGGTCGAAATGGAGAATTTGAGTCTAGTTATAGTCAAAGAACCCATACATGAGTGAAAGGACCTCCTAACCAACACAAGCATTGATAAATTGATCGATGAATGGTTTTGAAAAATTATCTTTGGGACAGGCTTGATTGAGGTCATGAAACTCAATGCAAACCTAAATGGTTCCTTGTTTTTTGTTGATAGGGATGGGGTTTGAGACCCATGATGTGTAAACGATGGGATAGTTGAATCCAACAAAACACAGCTTATTGATTTTGACTTTGAGAGAGAGGGATTAGAAGGGTGAAGGGGACATTGATTTTAATGAATAGGGGTAATGTTAGGCCCTGTGTCAGTATGGTGTTCCACAATGGAGGGGTCCAATCCATGAATTTTTGTGTAAGACCATGCGAAAACGTCTCAGAACTCTTGGAAGAGAGATTTGTAGGCTATGATTTATGTGTGAGAACATGAAGCGTTGAGACTGATTTATTTGACGAAGTTGGGTTTGATAGAGATGTCAATATTAATTGTATGGGATATGTTTTCCATGTTCCCTTCCTTGAAGGCATCAAGTGTGGGGACTGGATTTTTTAGCCAATTTACATGACCATGGGGGAACAAAATATTTGGTTTAAACTACATAGGCTTGAGCATATAGGTGTGGTTTAAATGATGTGTGAGATAATAAGAAGGATTGATGGTGCAATGCATCCTAGGGATAGTATGGTGTTGTCATGGCCTCTAAAATGTATTCATCTGATTGAAAAATGAAGGAATATAATGGGTCAGAAATGGTCTGAGTAGATGATGTATATTAGGTGATGAATCTAATGAGATTCAAGTTAATTATGAGGGGGTCATCTATGGAAGGTTTGTGAGATGAGGGTGAGTGATCACCATTTCTAAATGAGGTAGGTGGACCCGCAGAAGGAGGTGGTGAGGTGTCACTAGATGACATGAACCAAATATTTATATATTTTTTTGGGGTATGGAAGGTTGGAGGAGGAAGAATATGATGAATGGGACTTACGAGAGAGTCTGGTGGATTCGAGGGGAAGTATTCCAATGGTGTTGGTATGGGGATATTCAGTGGGGTCAAAGGTAAGGGTTCTATCCATCCTATGGGTATGGTATGTCCTCCATGAAAAGATATTGTCAAGGATGGTTCAATGAAAGGTGATGTTGGTGTGAGAACATGTGGTGATGTGGTTGTATGTCACATCTGAGCACAGATAATGAGAGGAAACCTATATGTGAAATGGTTTGTTTGTTCATATGTTGGCCCTCGACCAAGTTTTAAGGGAACCTTGGTCAGGTTTGGACCACTTTTGGACTTCGACAGGCTAGTTGAAGATAGAGCACCCAGGCGAAGCTCAGATCATGGATTTCACTTATTTTGCAGGCTATGTGGACCCAACAAGGGGTTCTTTAGGGATTTTGTAATGGGTTATGGGATGTCGGCCCATGGTTTTACCCATGATTAGGCCTTATTGTAAGGGATTGTAAAAGTATAAATAAGTAAGAATGCATGGTAGAAGTAGCTAAGATAATTGAAGAGAATTTGTGGTGGCTAAGTGCAAGTAGTTTTGGGTTTCTTTGTGCAAAAAAATGTGTATGTGTTAAGGCTCTGTGCTCGATAGAGGAGTTGGCTCTGTGCCTAGACCTAGTTTTGCAAGGAGGATCTAGTGCTTAGTGTGCATATCTCCTGTCCTATGTGAAGCTCGACTCTTTGGCTTAGTGCACATGAGCGGATGAATGTAAGATTCAAAAGAATAATAAAGAATACGAAGCAATTGGTGGACATAGCCCCACACTGGGGTGAACCACGTATCTCTTGTGTCTTTGGTTGCTTTGTGTTGTGTTTTTTATGTTATGAATATGCTCATTTCTTTTCTTATTATGTATGTTAGATAGATCTGTTGATGCTTAGTGATTTATTTGTGTTAAGGATGAATGAATGTTAGATCTAAATCAGTGTTATGTGATAAATGATTGAAGTTCTTAATCTTTATTTTTACTACATCAATCTATCTTTGGGTAAGTTCTGCGATGTTAAAGAAGCTAATAAAGTAGTGCATACACCTTCTAAGTATTTCTAGAATACTCTATGAAGTGTTATTATCACAGATCTATGTCCCATATTGGTTATAGACACCTAAGTCTTGTAACCCCCCCTTCTTCTAGCTCAGGTGAGACTTTGTCTGCTTCACAGGTGTTTCCAAAAGGGCCAATAGTTAGGGTTTTGTTGGTGCATTGTTGAAGAGTTGAACCTTGGGCCTGCCCTTGTGCCAACAAATGGTTATGTTGTCGGGACCTAAAACTGTGATTGTTGGGAATTGAAGTAAAGAAAAGAGAAGCTCTCTGCGTAGATCTGCTGCTGAAGTGAAAAGTAATCTACTTGACTTGCGAAGCTCTTTTCTAATAAAGAAACCTGATCTGAAGAAAAGAGGTAATATCTTAAAAGAGGTATAGCTTTGTGCTTTGATAAGAGTAAGATAAGTGAAATTGTTTTTTTTGAAAGCATGAATTTAAGTATGTTTAATAGAGTCTTTCCTATTTTGAAGGCTAGGGTGCAGTTGGAAGAAAGAGTTGATCTAAGTTAAGCTAATAGAAATGAAGAAAGATGTGTTATTCCTATGCATAGAAAGAGTTTTTGGACTAATAAGTGGATGCAAGAACCTAGAAAAAATTTGTGCAGATTGCAGGTCTAGCACTATGATCCTAGTGTGCAGTACAAGAGAGGTTGGGGAACATACAAGAGAAAGAGAGGATTGAAACTATGTTATAATTGCAGAAGACCGGGACATCTTGCTAAGGAATGCCCTGGTACAAATCATATTTGTCTGTGTTGTAAAACCATTGGTCATGAGGTTGAGGATTGTCCAAGGATGATTGCTAAAGTTGAAAGAATGAACATGAGACAAGAAAACTATGAAGAAAGTCAAGAGAATAAAATAATGTTAAAGAATCATAAAGAGAAAGAATCAAAGAAAGCTCAAACTATGTTATTACAGTTGAAAGAAACGATGGATGTTCAAAAAGATGTCAATTTATCAGAGATCTTGAAAGTAAAATAATGCATAAGTATAATAATAGAAGACTTCGACATAGAATGTGTCTTGTATGAAGAAACACAAGTGAATATTATGATAGAAGACACTTGGGAAATTTTGGGAAAGCCTATTGTGATACCTTCATTAGGAAGGATAGGCTTGTTTAAGGGTAAGATGATAACTTTATGTGGAAGAGTTACTAATGTACCTATTATTATCCATGGAACATCGACTGAAGAGGAATTTGAAGTCATTAAGTTTTTTAGAACAACTGCCCTTTCCCACTTTTTCTAGATAAGACTTGGATTGAGAAGGATCATATCAGAAGAAAAGTGGAGGAAGAAGCTATAGAAAAGAAAAAGAAAGAACTAAGGGATTTTATAGCTAGAAAAATAGATCGACTCATAGAAGAACGAGAGGATGAGTCGAAGCAATAGAACAAAATAACAACGCAGGAGGGATAAAAGGAAAGAGAATTAGCTATCAAGGTTGAAAGAATGCAAGAAGGTTTGAAGGAGCTATCCATGAAAGATATAAGTATATCCACCGAGGAAGTATTAAGAGGAGGAATATTAACTTCACACCCTTTTAGGGAACATCATCAGTGCAAAGTCACTATGCTAGGAGAAGATAAGAATAAGAATGGAAAGAGGATCCCAGACATAGTTAGAGAGACGTAGATAACGGGAAAGAAGGCAAGGAAGTTCAGTAAAAAGAAAGATAAGATGGAAAAGCTACATAAATCTAGAGAGATGATATGGATGACTTCACGGACTTGAACCTCATAGGAGGAAGGTTCACAAGATTTGAACCTTGCCAGAACAACAGGACCACACAGAGTGGAACTTCACCCTCACGAAGCTATATGACCGTTGGAGGCACCCCGACCATTAGAACGACGCTCTGTAATGGCTAGAAAATGCATTTATGGGTGGATAAACTTCTTTTGGGATGTTGATACTGTGCCATAACAAATATATTCGCATCGATGAAAGCATTCCTTCTCGTTGGAAGAATTTGTTATGGTGCCTCGCTTATTTAACCCATCGGACATTGTGGCAGGACGACTTTTTTTCACTTGTGATTAACTGAGCTAATACATAATTGATTGTGTGTTGAGTTTTGTTATCAGAAACTAGATGTCGTTGTTCATTTGTCTACCCCTCTTATCCATTCACCTACCCCGACCTGTCTGTTTAACAATGATAATGTCGGGAGAACCTATTGAACTAGATAAGTCTGTCAAGGAGTTCCTCAAGAAGATAATGGCTGATAGAAAATTATCTGAAGGTGTCCAGGAATCATTGACTAGGGGACTGTAGGCTTCCCCTTTGATGGGACAACATTCTGACCATGTCAAACCCATAACTGAGCAACAAAGTAAGCATATCATGGTGATCTGCCTAACATGAAGTAGATCCCGTCAATCCTACTATATTATATCCCACCTTTGGTTGGCATACTTACTCGTGACAACATTCCACGGGACTATGAGTACACTCTGTTCACCATGTACATCCGAAGGGAATACGCGTAGTCAGAAGTTAGCTAGGACAGATCCCGCTGCTAAAGAAAAATGACTTCAATACAGGTGACAAAAATAACTATGCTNTGATGAAGATTCCCCATTTTGGTCATTAGCAGGAGGTTAATGCTTGTGTTAAACTCCTCTTTTTGTGCTATCATTGAATATACATGTGGCTCTACTAAAGGATTATTGTAGATCCAACTTTGATCCACCAGATTACAGGATTAAGCATGAAGGGACTCGACCCTCACTAGTTTTACCTAGGGAAGGCCTTGGACCTCTCCCTGGCACAGCACATCAAGGAAGTTTATGACGAATTTGAAAAAGGAAAGTGAGGCTACAAGGTAGCCTCTATCTAGTAGGGTGCAATGCACCTCCCTTTTCAACTCATAGCTGGAAAGTGGGTAAGAAAGAACCACCCCACATAGGTCACTGGGTTCATGGTGGACCTCACAAGAAAATGTGTAGAGGGAATGAAAATGAATTGGGTGAGTTACCTCGTCAATGAACTCGAGAAAGACTGTCGCGAAGCTTAGGATTTAGGATATGAATTCCACTTCAGCTGGCTGATTGTTTTGATGCATTTGTTGCTTGGAAAATTCCTAACAGATCCACCTTTTCGGAGATCAAACCATCAGATTCGTTGGGTGCTAGGATTTCTACCTTGTGGTACACCAACGACATGTCGAATTAATGGCATTCAAATGATGTGTTTCATGCATATTATCAGCAACTGAAGGTTTCCATCGAGTCATTTATGTGCATGACACAGCGCACCTTGCACCAGTACAAACCGATAGCCAATTTCCATGTAGATCTGCATTTTATCTATATCACTGCATGTAGAGATGAGAACAAGGAAGAGTTACAGTCATATCACAAATTGACCGATGAGGACATGGAGAAGATAACAAAGGAGTGGCCAGAGGAGTTCCTTGTACCCGTTGTTGATGCATAGCTCTCTGACACTGAAACCATTGACAACCCCATGGTCACATAGGTCGAGCATTTCAGACAGTCTAGAGGGACGAATAAGAAGAATAAGAATAAGGAAGAAGTCTAGGATGTAGAGACCGATGAGGAGGACAACGCCTCTGAAGAAAATGGATCTGGCTCACCAAGAGGAGGAGGATATGAATCATATGGACAAGGAGGAGGTGAAGCTACACTACCAAAATATCCCTCTACTAAAACAATAACACCGGAGAAGAGGAAGGTTTTTTCACAGAAACCTTCAGCAAGAAAGACGACGTGTGCCAGTAAGCTTTAGTTAGAAGCAATGCTGACGGAAGATGACATCAGTTTGGTATGCTGATACATGGAGGATTCTTTTGAGGACATATTGTAGAGATATGGATTGAAGAAGGAGGAGTTGTATGGAAAGATCGAGAAGGAACAGAAGGAAATACAACAAGCCATTCATTTGGTCTACGCAGTACCTACTGCGCCTTCCTCATCATAGATTATAGAATTGGGGAATGAACCAACCCACTTGAGAAGACTAGAAGATACGACAAAGGCTCGACTTCAGAAAATCCATGAAGAAAAGGAGAAGGCTACAAAATCCTTGAAATAAGAGAAAGATGAAGACTTAGATAAATTATGAGTAGCATGGTATAGTGTAACCGCCTATGAAAGTGAGAGAGAAGAGTTTCGGGTGATGCTCCAGGAGGACAAAGAGAAGATACAGAGAGAAAAGGAGAAGTTTCTTGTAGAATGGGCTATAGTCAAAGAGATAGTCAGTAAATCATATCACTCTGTTCTAGGCTTGGCACAAGAGGAGAAAGAGTCATTCGAGGCTCAAGTGGTGAAGCTTACTTAGACCATCCAACAACTTCAAGCGAGGATAACAGAGTTGGAGGTCTAAGAAGTACCTAGCACCCCACAGGAAGTGCACTATAAGAGGTTGGAAACCGCCAATAAAGAAATAATAAGGATAAGGGCCCTCGCCTCAGAGTGAAAAAATTTGAGCGATAGAAGTATGTAGACTTATGAATGCCTTGTAGAAGATACAAAGCTAAGGAAATTTGAAGCACAGTTGTAGGAAGAGAAGTAGTAGGAATTCTCCATGCAGGAATAGATGAAGCTACTTACCATAGTTGAAAGAATGAAGAGATATCGAGAGAAATGCATGGTGCAGTAGCAGATTACTTCCATCCAGATCACGGTAATGGAAGTTGTGAAAAAGCTACAACCTATGCAGGATGAAGCCTGCAAGTTGTTCGAAGAAATTGAGGGATAAGGCTCACAATTGGACCAAGTGGTTGCAGCAGTGGAAAAATGCCTAGAAGGGCCTATTATAGAGTAGATGATCCAAGAGCTCGATGAGCAGGAGTGATGTAGACCCCCAACCCTCTATCGGCCCTCGGGTCAAGGTCTTCTATAGGATCGTTCTTTATCTCCTTTGAGCCAGATTGACACTTTCTATTCCCTACTGGAATCCCAAATTATTAGTCCACAGGTCCTTCGGGAAGCTTCCCTATGCGAACATCACTAGGCACGATCTCCACCTCCTCCAAGTGACCATAATGCTATAACCAAGGCCCAATTCCAAAGGCGTTTGTCATAACTCGCAATCTCGTGAGTTCACGAGTCAAAACTCTCGACTCCTCCTTTCCAAATTCATGATACTTGAAATGCTGATACTGGTATAGCTCCTTCCCTTGTCAGTGCCCTCTGTGCGTGACCACCAGCTAGTCTTAATGCTAGCATGTCTCGCTATTCACCCC
>JASDQU010101094.1:12503-23312 GCA_032191745.1 Picea mariana
TGACTCTCCAACTGCTGAAACCTGAAATGTCGATCTGCCGAAACAGTTGACAACATCCTTTCCCGATACTTATATCGCGTCTCTCTATTTCAAGAATCCCGAAACAGTGTCTCGAGCTCCTATCCTCCGAAATGATGAAATGGTGAATTCTGACTCGTTATTAATGTTGGCCCCACTATGGAACTTCTCGCCTTGTCGGGACTTCACACTTCACGATTTCACGAATCTTGATGTAAGGTTTTTGGTCCTTCAACTCAAGAATCCCCGAAGTGAGAATTCGTGAGTGATTCAACTGCCCTTGTCGACTTGGATCCTATGGTCTGATTTCTCCTGAGCTTGCACTTGAAGAATACTTGTTGTAACTTCCCTGCTCCTCTGTAAGATCTGACGCCACTCAGAATTTTGTGAATTCTCCATGGATAATTCCGACCGTCCAATTCCTCCTTAACAACTCCTACGAGATGAACAAGGTATTCCTTCACAGAACTTGTCCACCTGCAAAACAACTTTGCTACACCTCCTTCCAACACTTCAAGGCGCTATCCCTCTTGATCTTTTCTTCGACAAATTCAAAGACTCTATCCCTTCTGAGCTTGCTTGAAAATCCTCAAGTACTCTGGGGATAACTCCTGTGCACACTCCTTGCGGCACTTCTTCAAATATGCTCTAGTATTTGAACCTATTCAACTCTGTGCAGTCCTTGCAACAACAGTCTTTCAACAATTTCCTCAGGTTGTAAGCTGTGAGAATCTACTCGGCCTGTGCACACTTTGGATAGCTCCTATGCTTAACTTGCACTTTTGTGATAATGAGAAAAATGTTATCCCTCCTGAGCTTTCAGAGATGAACTTTGACTTTTGTTAATGCACACCTTGCAGACAATTTCGCTGCACTCCTTGCAGGAAAACTCTTGCTCAGATAGAGAAACAATTGAAACGCATTCCTTACTCTCCCTCTCTTCAGATTTTAGACATTCAACAAGAAATCATACATACATAGCATAAACAACAAATGCATGACAGAAAGAGTAAAACAACACTAAGCATAACATTCAACATGCATACACAGAGAACATCACAACACCATAAGTCTGAATCAAAGCTTCATGTATTAATTCAGGACTTTTGTACATGGGTGTTTTCAAATACAGCTCTTTTCTCTCTCTGTCTCAATAGATGAATGTATTTCTTCTCCTCTATGCTCTATGCTCTAGTCGGTTTTCCCTCCTACACTCTAAACTGTCTAATCTGCATTTAAATCTACCTACTCACATTAATTATGTATTAATGCCTTTACCTACTACAGATGAGAGCAGATCGCTCAAGATCTATTTACAATATCTAAGTGTGCTTCCTCTTAACTATTACATTAACATCCACACACTTATTTCAAAACATCTCAAAACACTTTTGCAACGTGCTGAAATGCGCTGGCGCTTGTCCCAGCTATCTTCCACCTCCACACTTGCTTGTTGTTGGCAATGCTTCTACATCATACTCCCTCGCTTGAAAAATTTTCATGGTCTCCTATCCATGAGCTCTTGCACGGTCTTCCCATGCTTTTGGATCTATGCTTCATTTTCCCAGCTGGCGTCTTCAACTGGATGTCCCTTCCACTTGACCAAGTATTCAAAATATTCCTTTCGCCTGGTCCTCTTACTAAGTCTTTTGTCCAGTATTCTTTCCATCTGTGGCTTCTCTGCAACTGGCATCTGTTTAGCCCATTGAACCTCTGGTTGTTCACTATCGGCTTTTGCTTCTTCATCTTTATAAGGGTACAAATCTGAGATGTTTAATATCGGAGAAAATTCCGATCCCATCGGGTAATTCGATCTCATAAGCATTTGTCCCAAATTTCCTTATGATCCGACACGGTCCAATTTTCTTCATTTTCAATTTATTATATGTCCCTCTTGGGAACCTTTCCTTTCTCAAGTGTGCAAGGATCAAATCACCAACTTCAAACTAAAGTTGTTACTTGTGTTGATCTGTTCTTTGCTTATACTCTTGGCTCGAGTTCTGCAATCGCTCCTTCACCTGGCTGTGAAGCTCCCTCATTGCCTTGGAAAAATCTTCTGCACTAGCACTCCTAGTTGCATTCTATTCTGAATCCCTCAATTCAGAAAATCCCCTTGGCTGCATGCCATAAACAACTTGAAATGTACTTTGCCCCATGATTTTGTTGATTGAATCATTATAAGCAAATTCTACCTATGGCAGAATGTTGTCCCACTGACTGTGATGTTCAGTCACCAAACGCCTCAACAAGTCTCCCAAACTTTTGTTGACAACTTATGTCTGTCCATCCATTTGAGGATGATAAGCTGAACTAAACGATAAGTTCATTCCCATATTTTTCCATAAGTTTCTCTAGAAGTGTCCCATGAACTTGGTGTCTCGATCCGAAACTATGCTCCTTGGTAAGCTGTGAAGTCGAATGACTTCTTTGAAAAATAGATTCTCAATGTGAGTTGCGTCACTGGTATTATGACACGATATGAAGTGTGCCATTTTAGAAAATCTGTCTATTACCACAAAGATTGAATCAAACCCTCTTGTTTCTCTCGACAACCCCAATATGAAGTCCATGCTTATTGCATCCCATGGCCTCTTAGGTATGGGTAACGGTTGATATAAGCCTACATTCTGCCTCTTTCCTTTTGAATGCTAACAAATTCTACATCTGTCCACGAATATTTTTACGTCTGCTCTCATTCCTGGCCAAAAATATGACTCATTTAACTTTGAGAACATCTTGTCATGACTGAAATGCCCGACGAATCCTCCACTATGTTTCTCCTTCAACAAATTCTCTCTCATGGAGCATTTTGGAATACAAGGTTGATTACCCTTAAACAATAATCCTTCCTGGATCATGTATTCTGTCCATTGAATTATGTCCCTGAGAACTGGATTCTCAGTTGCTTCATATGCCTCTTTGAAGTCTGGATCATCTCTGTACATGTTCCTGAGATCATCAAAACCCAATGTTTTGACTCTGAACTCCTGAAAAATTAAACACTTCCTGCTCAAAGTATCAACGGCCTTGTTAGCAGTTCCAGAAATATGTTTAATTACAAAAGTAAAATTATGCATTTATTCAACCCATTTAACATGTCTTTGATTCAACTCCTCCTGTTGAGTCACGAATTGCAAAGCATGATTGTCACTATATAAGACAAACTTCTTAGAAATTAAGTAGTGTCTCCATTTCTTCAATGCATGGATAATTGCATAGAATTCTTTATCATATGTAGAGTACTTCATTTTGGCTTCATTCATCTTCTCACTAAAGTATGCGATCAGCCTATCTTCTTGACTCAAGACTGCCCCTATTAAAAATCCACTTGCATCACATTTTACCTGAAATGTCTTCTTGAAATCCAGCAACACCAAAATTGGTTGTTCCGTGATTTTCCTTTTCAACAAATTGAAGCTCTTCTCAGCCTCTTCTATCCAGTGAAAAGTTTTATGTCTTTTATTCACTGTGTCCATCATTGGTGCACTAATTCCACTAAAATTCCTAATGAAATTCCTATAGAAACTAGCCAATCTGTGAAAGCTTCGAACTTCAAATACACTCTTTGGTGATGGCCAATTCTTAATCACCTCCACTTTATCTGGATCCATCTTCAACTTATCTGCAGAAATAACAAAACCTAAATAAATGAGCTCTGTCTTCATGAATGAGGATTTCTTCATGTTTATTAGTAGCTTCTCTTGTTGTAGCCTCTACATCATGGTGGCCAAATGTTTCATATGCTCTTCCTATGTTTTACTGAAAATCAGTATGTCATCAAGATACACAATGACAAATTTTCCGATGAAATCCTTCAGGACTTCATTCATTAATCTCATGAAGGTACTTAGTGAGTTTGTTAAGCCAAACGACATAACAAGCCATTCATACAACCCTTCGTTAGTCTTGAATGTTGTCTTCCATTCACCTCCTTCTCTCATACGAATCTAATGATATCCGCTTTTCAAATCAATCTTTGAAAAGAAATTTGCTTCGTTCAAGCAATCCATCAAATCGTCCATCCTTGCCAATGGAAATCTGTACCTGATGGTAATCTTGTTAATTTCTCTTGAGTCTGTACACATTCTCTAGCCTCCATATTTCTTTGGACTGAGTACTGTCGGAACAACACATGGACTCAAGCTTTCTCTAACCAACCCTTTTTCCATTAAATCCTGGACCTGTCTTTTGACCTCTCTCTCTGACTTTTCTTTTGGCTCAGCTACTCTTCAGCCTTCAGAGCCATATGATAAGCATCTTCTACATTCTAAATGATAATCATGCTCATCTCATCCTAAATGTCGTATCTCAAACCATTCATATATCTGGAAACCTTTTCATCATCACTTTCACGATGACTTGCCCTAATGTTTATCTTGTAGAACTCTTCAGTGTACTCCTTCACTGACATGAGCTTCTGTCTCAAATTCTTCATCCTTCGAAACAGAGTGATTTGATAATCTTTGGGTATGAATTTCGCCTTCATATTCGTGACCATTCTATCCCAAATCCTAATTTTTTGCTTGCCTTTGCAGTGTTTGTCAGCTTGTAGTTCATCCCACCACAATGTTGCATGTCCTTTCAATCTTGTGATAGCATGTTTGACCTTCTTGTATTTCTCGACATATTCATAGTCAAAATATGTGTCCAGAGCTCTAATACGGTCTAGAATTTCTTCAACATCTAGGTTTCCCTCATATACTGGAATGTCCATTTTTTCCCTAGCACTCATTCTTACAACAGCCCTAATCAGGCGTTCATTTTCTGCATCCTGTACTGCAACTTCTTCTCCTTCATGTCCAGCTTCATCTTCACTTTTAGATTCACTGACATCTCCAACACCAGTTGTGCACCTCTATTTTATTTCCATGTCCACGAGTCTAGTGCGTATGTTATGCATCTCTCTTTCTACGGCTGTATCAGGCACTTGCCTACTCCTTTCTCTTGGAATTTCCCTCTCCTCCGGCATATCGGGTGTTTTCCTGTCTCTTCTCCTCGGCAGCATGGTGAATCTTTCTTTTCCCTGCTATAGAAAGAAAAGAAATATTTCTGGGCTCCAATATTACTTGATGCAGACCCCCAACCCTCTATTGGCCCTCAGGTCAAGGTCTTCTACAGGATCGTTCTTTATCTCCATTGATCCGGATCAACTTTTTCGATTCCCTGCTGGAATCCCAAATTATCGGTCCACGGGTCCTTCGGGAAGCTCCCCTGTGCGAACAACACTAGGCATGATCTCTACCTCCTCCAAGTGATCACAACACTATAACCAAGGACCAATTCCAAAGGCACTTGTCCTAACTCGCAATCTCACGAGTTTGTGAGTCAGAACTCTCGACTCCTCCTTTCCAAATTCATGATACCTAAAATGCCGATATGGGTATAGCTCCTTCCCTTGTCAGTGCCCTCCGCGTGTGACCACCGACTAGGCTTAATGCTAGCCCGTCTCGCTACTAGCCCCTTCACAAGTTTTAACATTGAGCTACCATGCTCTTATCTCGCGAGTCACCAAGACGCGAGAAGTCAATGGAATGCCGACTCCTTCCACTGTGTGATGCGTGTCTGCCTGTCTATCACATGGGCCCACCTTGTGGTTCTTCCATGTGTCCCTCGTGCCCAGATTCAACACTTCACAACTTCGTTTCCCAAGCACTGCCTCCTTTGTATCCCAACACCCAAAGTACCGAGATCCTGAACTCCTTGATACTCCTTATTGCAACTCGCGACTTCGAGACTTTTGGGACAAAAGTCTCGACTCTCCAACTGTCGAAACCCAAAATGATGATCCACCGAAATGGTTGATGACATCCTTTCCATGTACTTATATCATGTCTCGCGATTTCATGAATCTCGGAATAGATATCTTGATCTCCTATCCTCCAAAATGTCGAAATGGCTAATTCTGACTTGTTATTAATGTTGGCCCCACAACGGAACTTCTCACCCTATCGGGACTTTGCACTTCATGATTTCATGAATCTTGATGTAAAGTTTTTGGTCCTTCAACTCGTGAATCCCCAAAGTGAGAATTTACGATGATCCAACTGCCCTTGTCGACTTGGATCCTACGGTCCGATTTCTCTTGAGCTTGCACTTGAAGAATACTTGTCATAGCTTCCCTCCTCCTCTGTAAGATCTGACGCCACTCGTAATTTTGTGAATTCTCCACAGAGAACTCCGACCATCCAATTCCTCCTTGACAACTCCTACGAGATAAACAAGGTATTCCTTAATGAAACTTGTCCACCTGCAAAACAACTTTGCTATGCCTCCTTCCAACACTTCAAGGCACTAGACCTCTTGAGCTTTTCTTCGACAACTTTGAAGAATCTATCCCTCTTGAGCTTGCTTGAAAATCCTCAAGTTCTCTGGGGATAACTCCTGCGCACACTCCTTACGACACTTCTTCAAACACTCTCTAGTATTTGAACCTCTTCGACTCTGTGCACTCCTTGCAACAACAGCCTTTCAACAATTCCCTCGAGTTGTAAGCTCTGAGACTCTACTCGGCCTACACACACTTTGCACAGTTCCTGTGCTTAACTTGCACTTCTACAAGAATGAGAACAATGTTATCCCTTCTAAGCTTTTAGAGACAAACTCTGACTTTTGTCAACGCACATCTTGCAGACAATTTCGTTGCACTCCTTGCAGGAAAACTCTTGCTCAGACAGAGAAACAATTGAAACTCATTCCTTACTCTCCCTCTCTTTAGATTTCATACATTCAACAAGAAATCATGCATACATAGCATAAACAACAAATGCATGATAGAAAGAGTAAAACAACACTAAGCATAACATTCAACATGCATACACAGAGAACATCACAACACCATAAGTCTGAATCAAAGCTTCATGTATTAATTCAGGACTTCTGTACATGGGTGTTTTCAAATACAGCTCTCTTCTCTCTCTCTCTCAATATCTGAATGTATTTCTTCTCCTCTATTCTCTATGCTCTATTGATCATGCTAATGCTACAATGATACAAGATGAGGGTGTCTATAGTTGGTTTTCCCTCCTATGCTCTAAACTATCTAATCTGCATTTAAATCTACCTACTCACATTAATTATGTATTAAATCCTTTACCTACTATAGATGAGAGTGGATCGCTCAAGATATGTTTACAATATCTAAGTGTGCTTCCTCTTAACTATTACATTAACATCCACACATTTATTTCAAAACATCTCAAAACAGTTTTGCAACGTGCTGAAATGTGCTGGCACTTGTCCTAGTTGTCTTCTGCCTCTGCGCTTGCTTGTTGTTGGTGATTCTCCTGCATCAAGGAGGCTCAGGAGAAGCAACAAGTCGAGGAAACTCAAGTTAAGATTGAGGACTTAGAAGCAGCATTTCCCAGAGTTGAGTGACTCGGGATGAGTCACAGGTGAGTGTTGGGGGCCTGTTGGCCCTTGACTAAGTTTTGAGGAAACCTTAGTTAGGTTTGGACCAATTTTTGACTTCGACAAGTTGGCCAAAGATGGAGCGCCCAGGTAGAGTTGAGCTCGTGGATCTCACTTATTTTCTGGGCTATGTGGACCCAACAAGGGGTTCTTTAGGGTTTTTGTAATGGGTTATGTGATGTCAGCCCATGGGTTTACCCATGATTAGGCCTTATTGTAAGGGATTGTAAAATTATAAATAAGTAAGAATGTATGGTAGAAGTAGCTAAGATAAGTGAAGCGAAGTTGTGGTGGCTAAGTGAAAGTAGTTTTGGGTTTCTTTGTGCAATAGAATGTGTATGTGTTAAGGCTCTCTGTGTCAGATAGAGGAGTTGGCGCTGTGCCTAGACCTAGTTTTGGAAGGAGGATCTGGTGCTCAGTGCACAAATCTCATGTCCTATGCGAACCTCAGCTCTATCGCTTAGTGCACAGGAGAGGATGAATGTAAGATTCAAAAGAATAATAAATAAGACAAAGAAATTGGTGGACGTAGCTCCACACTGGGGTGAACTAGGTATATCTTGTGTCTTTGTTTTCTTTGTGTTGTGTTGTTTATGTTATGAATATGCTCATTTCTTTTCTTATTATGTATGTTAGATATATCTATTTATTCTTAGTGCTTTATTTGTGTTAAGGATGAATTAATGTGATATCTAAATCAGTGCTATGTGCTAAATGATTGAAGTGCTTAATCTTTATTGTTACTGCGTCGATCTATATTTGGGTAATTTATGTGATGTTAACAAATCTAATAAAATAATTCATATCACCTTCTAAATGCTACTAGAATACTCTACAAAGTATTATTATCATAGATCTGTGTCCCAGCTTGGTTACAGACACCTGAGTCCTATAACCCCCCTGCTTCTACCTTGGGTGATACTTCGCCTTCTTAGCAGTTGTTGTCGAAAGCTCCAGTATTTAGGGTTTTTTTGGTGCATTGTTGAAGCGTTGAACCCTGGGGTTGTTGTAATGTCCCCCACCTCTTAGAGAGGTAATGAGGAGACTCAATTTCTTGGGCACCCCCACTAGGTCATAGTCTCACACTAAAGGGGGGAAAAGTCAAGAAGTTAAAAGTTATATTTTTAAGTGGACTTAAGAAAGGAAAAGGAAAGGAGTAAAAGATAACTCAATAGAAGAATAGAATATTAACCCTAGGAGTTAACCTAACTCAACAGAGAATTAGAAGGAAAAGTATAAGTAAGAGGTTGGGGTGCACCTATTACTCATTCTGGTTTTGGATTAGCATTTTCTATTGCTCTTGAGCATTCAGTTTGGGCATTTTGTTGTACAAACCCTTGGGAGAAACTCAGTGGTGAAATATCCACTCACCTTGTTCCACAGCTTGGTCTCGGGGATGATAGACTCCTCCACACCATTCTAGTCTCAGGGCCAGTTTATCGAGCGAGGTTCGATCCAGCTTATGTTGAGGGCCTGGGGCCATTCCGAAAGTTGGGTTTTGTTTGCAGGGGCAGGACCATCAGTTTGAGGGCTTTTCTAGAGGGTTATCATCATTCTACATTTGTCTGTAGATTGGGATGTCTTGGAGCCATAGGGGACGTCCTGTAATTCAGTAAAACTCGGATCTAGGGAGATCTGCTTGAGATCTGAGTCCGAAAATTCTCCCACGGGATTCTCATAGCCTGATCGATATTCTTGGAGAGTTTTAGAGCATTTGGAGGCCTCCTTCATCAAGGATGAACCAACTAGGGTTTCAGTCATCCAGTGGGGCACCCCATTTAGTGGGAAATTCAGATCTACGAAGATTAAGAGGGAGCTTGGAGATTCAGGCACCTGGGTTATTCTTACCATCACCTGATCTATATTCTTGGAGAGTTTCAGATCATTTGGAGGCCACCTTCATCAGGGCCGAACTAGCTAGGGTTTCAGTCATCTAGTGGGGCACCCCATTCAGTGGGAAATTCAGATCTACAGAGATTGACAAGGATCTTGGAGATTCAGGCACCTGGGTTATTCTTACCATCACCCGATCTATCAATTGGCATATTTCTTTGGGTGATTGGACACTTTTGGCAGCAGGGCCGAGTTATTGAGGGTTTCAACCTTCTATTGGAGCATGGCATTCTTCAGCTGGAGAGTTTGGCATTCGGATCTGCTTGTATTGATCTTCATTTCTTATTCAACTCTTGGAGGCATTATTTTGTATTAGCGGGAGAATTTTGTAGCAGCTCATATCTATTTCTTGTATGGCCATCTAATGTTTATGCTAGATCGAACATCTATTGTATTGATCTTACATTGCTCATAATAAAAAGGTCAGATCTTTGCTTGTGCTTCTACATCTTGAATATATTGTGATCTCCATGTGTTGATGAATCTTGTATGCACTTAATAACTCAATAAATTAGTAGTAGTTAGTGATCCCAAGAAATAATTTGGCTTGGTATCATTACAGTGGTATCAGAGCCTTGATCCTCCAAACCTATGGAGAGATCGGTGCATGCAGAAGTACAGGGGAATTGTTATGGGTCCGAGGAAGAAAAACAACATTGAAACAGAGGCAGAAATGGAAGGGTTAGGAGACGACCATGAGCCTCAGGGCTTGGCTCTCTTAGTAGAAGAATTTGGTAAGTTCTAGCAAAACATGAACCACACAAAAAGAACATTGGTCCAGCAATTGGATGAGTATCAGGAAACCAACAGAAGGGGACAGGCAGAAATCTCTGAAATCTTGAAGAAAGTTGATGAGAATCTACAGAAAATGAACGAGAACCAAACTAGGATAACTGACCTTCTTATGTAAGTAACCCATCGAGGCAAAGATCTTGATACGTATGGGAATAAGGAGGCTGGAGGGTCTGGTGGAACCCATGAGGAATCTAGATATAACCCGGAGAAAGCACCAGGATCCGAAGGAAGTCTTGGAGGTGGCACGTTCCATGGGCAGATGGGAAGCAAGACCAATCATAGGCCATACGTGCCAGTGTTCATGGATGAACCACTAGGCCAACACTCAGGTAGCAGAGCTAACCCCAAACCATACATGCCCACATTCACAGATGAGCAAGGGCAGCAGAAACAGGTTGAAGATTTTGTGGAACAATTAGCCAGGAGTACTAGGGAATACTATAGCTTGGATATGAAAGTTCAAAGACAGATTTCCCTAGACCAGTATTGTCAACTCAGGTTCAGAAACCAGCCTAGGACGAACCACAGGGGAAGATTTGAGTTTGAGTGAAGGGCAGGGAAGATAGAGATTCCATACTTTGATGGTACGACTAAGATGATAGCACAAGCATGGGTGTAGAAGCTGGATAGTTATCTGCAGCTTAACCCCATGAGAGAGATGGAGGCCATCAAGTTTTCCACTATGTACTTGGATGG
>JASDQU010101094.1:23412-47978 GCA_032191745.1 Picea mariana
AACCCTTGGGAGCAACTCAGTGGTGAAATATCCACTCACCTTGTTCCACAGCTTGGTCTCAGGGATGAAAGACTCCTCCACACCATTCTAGTCTCAGGGATAGTTTATCGAGGGAGGTTTGATCCAGCTTATCCTGAGGGCCTAGGGCCATTCCGACAATTGGGTTTTGTTTGCAGGGGAAAGACCATTAGTTTGAGGGATTTTCTGGAGGGTTATCATCATTCTACATTTGTTTGCAGATTGGGACGTCTTGGAGCCATAGGGGACGTCCTATAATTCAGTAAAACTCGGATCTAGGGAGATCTGCTTGAGATCTAAGTCGGAAAATTCTCCCACAGGATTCTCATAGCCCGATCTATATTCTTGGAGAGTTTCAGAGAATTTGGAGGCCTCCTTCATCAGGGCCGAACCAGCTATGGTTTCAGTCATCCAGTGGGGCACCCCATTCAGTGGGAAATTCATATCTACGGAGATTGAGAGGGAGCTTAGAGATTCAGGCACCTGGGTTATTCTTACCATCGCCCGATCTATATTCTTGGAGAGTTTCAGATCATTTGGAGGCCACCTTCATCAGGGCCGAACCAACTAAGGTTTCAATCATCTAGTGGGGTACCCCACTCAGTGGGAAATTCAAATCTACAGAGATTGAGAGGGATCTTGGAGATTCAGGCACCTGGGTTATTCTTACCATCACCCGATCTATCAATTGGCATATTTATTAGGGTGATTGGACACTTTTGGCAGCAGAGCCGAGTTATTGAGGGTTTCATCCTTCTATTGGAGTGTGGCATTCTTCAGCTAGAGAGTTTGGCATTTAGATCTGCTTGTATTGATCTTCATTTCTTATTCAACCTTTGGAGGCATTATTTTGTATTAGCGGGAGCATTTTTTAGCAACTCATATCTATTGCTTGTACAGCCATCTGAGGTTTATGCTAGATCGGCCATCTATTGTATTGATCTTACATTGCTCATAATAAAAATGTCAGATCTTTGCTTGTTCTTGTACATCTTGAATATATTGTGATCTCCATGTGTTGATGAATCTTGTATGCACTTAATAACTCAATAAATTAGTAGTAGTTAGTGATCCCAAGAAAGAATTTGGCTTGGGATCATTACAGTTGCCCCTATGCCAACATCATATAATGTGTAAGGGCATCTCATTTGTTCATTTACTAAAATGGAAAAATAATGAATGTTAGTAACATTTGTGATGGTTGGGGGTGCCTGTGTGGGTGTAGGTAATGTAGTCTGACGTATTGCCGCTAATGTGTCCTGAAATTAAATTAGAAAGGGGTAATGGTGAGTGTAATGGCCATATTGTGAGCAGATGATGCATAAATTTTTATTTTGAAGACCTTTATGTTTGGATGAAGAAGGTTTTGTGGTGGTAGGTGTGTAAATTGGCGTAGGTAGTAATGGTGTTATTTTTGGAAGTGGAATAAGATTCCAGAACTCTGGAAAAGAGGGGTAGAGATTAATTGGGTGTCCAACTGCTACACAAAGTGCACATGGTGGTTGGATGTGAGGGGGAGAAGAGATTAAGGGGTATATTTTCTTCCTGGTCCCTCAGTTGGTGGTTTCATTTCCCCCTTTTCGAGTATCCTAATATGCTTTGTTGGTATCGATTCCCCCAACTATGTGACCAAATGGAAGAGGTAACATTTGAGCCACTGGTTGTGTGGGGAAAACCTCAGGTTTCAGTGAGAGTGAGGGAACCGGTACCATAGATGTTGGTTATAGATACCATAAAGGGATGGAAATCACCATGTTTGGAAAGGTGAAGGTAGCTGCTACTTGGTATGATATTATGTCGGGTGATGGGTAAAAGAAAGGAATTTGTGTGATGGCTTGTGGGACCTTTTTCCAAATATGAATTTGGCCCATGATGGGTAGATGTTCTAGAATGGGTGATTCATCTTGAGAAGGAGGTAGTGGATTGTCCTCAAAGGGGACTTATGATGGGCTTTAGAGAGGAAATGCATAAGGACTTTCCACACCATCAGAAGTGACGATGCAAAATTGGGTTGTGTTTGTAGTGAGGGGGGAAGGGGGATGCCCATGGTAGGAACCCATAAATGATGGGTCATAAAAGATTCCCAGTACAACCTATATCATTGGTGAAAGGTATGAGATAACACATATTAATGGGAGTATTTTATCTATGTGCCTTGACTAGTTAGGATCATAGTGGGTTAATTGGTCAATGGTGACGATCTTCCCATTGTGGGGGAAGAGCATGGCCCAAAATATGAAAGAGGATGCAACTTGCATGGAGTACATGTAGCAACATCCAAGGAGGATATTTTGATCCAGTGGGGCATCAATGACCTCAATTTCAATAAGGATGGTTTTCCCTCCTATTTCCACTAGATCATTTTGGTAGAGACCATTTGGTTGGGATGGTCGACCATCATAGGATATGAGGGTAATGGCCAAGGGAACTATATCAGGTGAACTGATTTTTTTCCAGACATTTTTGTACATGATACATGCAGATTCTACTTCATCGATGGACCATGATGTTCCTAGTTTTGATAGGAATTTGAAAAGTGACTAGTGAAGGAAGGCATGGGTTGTCTTTGTCCAAACAAAAACTGATTACGTGGGTTTATGAGGGGTCATCTTCCACCAATTTTGAAATCAAGGATTTTGTTTGTGAAGGGAAACTCTAAAGAACCTCTAATACGGATATGGAATATGGTGATTGGTCCAGATCATCAATGAGATTGTAGCTGTGTGCCACCCTTGCATGAGGTTTATGCACATTCCTACGTAGAGAAGCCCAAGGGATCTGGGTAGTGGCTTCAATATTAGGGTTAGGAATTGTCCACGGTTTTCCTATTTGTAATTGGAAAGATTTTGATGTAGTTGGGGAAGGGTCAGGAGGCATTGTTGGGCCCTTCTTTTTGATAGATAAAAATTGCACAAGTAATGTTGCAGCTTCATTTTGGTAAACAAAAGTTGTGCAAGCTACTGAGGAGATGGACAACGGACTAAAGGAAGAAACATAAAGCAGTTGGAAGGACAACACAACATCAATTTGAGGAAATAATTTGCAGCAAGATCAAGAAGCAGAGATAACTCTCGTGTTCTCAACCAACAAACCTAGGTCAGATTATATATATGAGATTGATATGATTTTAATGGGGTTAACAATTAAAAGCTAATGGTTAATATGAAAGTTTTTGTTATTTTCCCTATTGTTAGTTCTAGCTAAAGTTCTAGATTCTGAGTTCAGAACCAGACCAAGAATGTAATGGAGTCATGTAGTGTTTTGGCATTGAAAGCACAATTCATTGGGATAACCTTGGCTCTCAGTAGTACCGAGCATTTGATATTAGCTTTGGCATGACCAAATTGTATCTGTAACTTAGTATGATCTTGTATTTTGAGAGGAACAATGTTATATGATAATACAATGGGAGACCCAAATTTTGAATATATCCTATGTATTTAGTATTCTAAATATATTGAATGTTGTTTTGCATTATCTGTTATGTCTTATATTCTTGAATTTCTTCATTCTAAATGGTGACACAACACTCTTTTCTTGTCTCTTGGTTAGGGAATGTTCAGATCTGTAATGGGTTGAATTGATCTTGCGCAAGAATAAATGAATCTCAATAACTCATAGATATGTCCAAGAATTATCCTTACTCTTCCCTCTCTTTCTTGTTTCGGTTTCACTTCAAGTGAGACTTCTTCCCTCCCAGGAAGATGAAAATGCCATCACTCTAGACTACTTCGATACCTTTTTTTGGTAACTTAAGAAGAACCCTGGTCTAATCACTTTCACACCAACAAAATGGTTTTTTTGTCGGGACCTGTGTTTTAAAAGGGACCTTGTGAGGATAATACTTTCATGGATATATAGATATGAGATTCAGCATTGGTGGGAATGAAATTGTAATGCCTTTATATGGAAGGAAGTGGAGTTGCAAGGTAAAAGTAATAAGGATACAAGAGATTCTATCTTTTTCTCATAAATATTGAGCGACTAGTATGAGATATTCTGGGTAAAATTCCTGGAAGAACTATTCCATTGGACAGATCAGCTCCAATAAGCTACAAAATTCCAAGAATGCATCAAGAAGACCTGTACTTGGGATACAGAGAAGATCACAACACTTTTTGATCACCAGTTAACGTGAGAAGTCGATTTCTGGGTTAATACGACTCTGGAGGGATACATCATTGAATTCGCAGTCGAGAATCACCAATCGTTTTCACAGGCAGAAAAAAATTTCAAGAAAGGTGTGCGTGGAAGATTTTTTATGGAAATTCCCTTATGGATCGAAGCATTCTTGATGGAGGAGGGGATGCTACCTACTCCCTCGACTGAGATGGAAGCCTAAACACCTATGCTTTGGGTAGGGTGATTTTGGGATGGGATCATGACCTGAGAGGGGGAAAGGGTTCTTTGACAGATGGGGGAATATCAAGAAACAAATGCGAGAAATGAGCAAGCCTTAAGGAGAGCCGCCATTGTTGAGAAGTGGTGGCAGGGAAAAGTAAAGAAAGAAATGAAGTAGTCAGAGGTGTTGTGGAAATAAATTGGATAAAGAGGAACATATGAAATAAATAAGGAAGATTTGAGGAAGGTAAGAAGACAAGAAAGACTGGCCAGTCTAATATTACAACATAGAGAAGCACATAGAGGAAGTATTCCCCATATGGGTGGATGAGAAGAAGAGTGTGGAGAAGAAAGGGAAGACAAATAAGGTATGTACTTGTAGGAGATCAAGAAGGTTCATCCTCCATATCAGGAAACATCAGGAATCAAGCAGAGAAGTATGATCCAGAGGAAGAAAATGAGACCCCACAAATCAAAGAAACTTTCCCAGAAGTCAGTGGAACCAACCCCAAATCACCCGCCCCCTAGGTGTCATTTATACCCATGGTAAATTCTACATTGCCTACTTATGCTATTTCTAATCCATCACATCCAGTTAGTCAGAATCAATATGTAAGTGTAAAAGATGGGAAGATATTGGGTTCCCTAGGAATCTCACAACCAGGACCATTAGGTTTCATTCTAATAGGAGCAGTGAGACCTACAATGGCTGGACATGTGGGAAGATCGATCACCCGATACCTATAATTTTGGGGTAAATGGGAATAATATGTAGAGCAACACAAGTTTCTATGTGAATCCATCTGGAGATATAGAGGGACTCTCGATGAAAACAAGTTAATAGAGTTTTAGACTACCTTGAGGGGTCATTCTCTCAAATGGTACATGAAGGTTATTGAACCAGGGGTGCAAGGACAAGCGTTCACCCTTGGCCAAGTGCATTTGAAGTTCATTGTTAAATTCAGACTACCTCAGTCAAAGAAGCAAGATCTCTCTGAGTTGTGGGATATTAAATAAAGGGAAGGATAATCTTCCTGGGAGTACAATAAAAAATTTAAAGATGATATTGGGAGGCTAGAACATCTAATTCACAAATATCACCAGAGGGAATGGTACATCCAAGGATTACTACCTATGAAGAGAATTCCTTTAATGCAATAGGGGATAGCCACCTTAACAGACGTCTTGGAACAGTCGATGAAGATTGCAACCATGGCAAGTTATCAAGGAATTTTGAGGATGAACAAACCTCCAGTAGATGCAAATTTGATGCAACTCTAGGGACAAATATCGGTTCTAACGGAAAATATTCAAGAATTAAACACACCAAGACCAGGACAAACTTAGGTTTAGTGCACAAGATGTTACACAAAAGGGAATTTGGAAAATGAATGTCCATGCATGAGGGGAATGGGACCTCCCCAAAATTCGATGGCACCCTCTCCAATACCCACGAGAGGAGTTGTGAAAGTATTTGTGACTCCATTCCATACACTAACGCTACAAAATACCTTCCCAGGCACTCAAACATCTCATCCAACTGAGTATTGTGAGATTTTTCAGACACATGGGCATGTGCTAAGACAATGTCCTATTATGCAGAAGTACATGACTACACCCAATACAATACATTGTGAATTCTTTGTATATAAAACACATGCTACAAATCAATGTAGAGTGTTGGATGCACTTGCATACAGATTAGATCAGACATCATTCAAAGTAAATGAAACCCCCCAAGGACTTGGAAGAGGCCAGGGAGGTGGGGTTGGAGGAGGATTCAGAGGAGGAAGAAATGGAGGTACAGGGTCGAGAAGATTATACAAATGCAATGAAAAAGGTCACCTGGCCAAAGACTTCCCTCACCTAAGATGAACATGGTGCTCTCACTACAAGAACAATGGCCACACAACTAAAGACTGCCTAGAAATGATCATGAAATGGTAAGATCGAGTTCGCCAATGAGGAACTAATTTTATAAGTTCAGAACTGAAAAGGGGAATCGATGGAAAAATACCCAATATTAACATCATTACCCACGGAGGAGAAAAAATCGGGGCAGATGCAGATAGTTAGCCCAAAATTCAAAAAGCTTCTCCCAAGGATGGCAGGTATCACCCTTTGAAACATAAATCATTCGTCAAAGATGCAATAGAAGTATTTCTTGGGCCCAAGATATGATCACTTTTATGGCGATTATTATACACTTTTTCTGCATGTACTTATGTGTTTTTCATATTTTAAAGGAGCTTTTTGAAGAATTTTATGATAAAACGGTATGATCGACATAAGGTATGTGTGATTTGTGTTTAATGATTGTATTACCTATAATTCATCATGTTTTATGATTACCAAGTTCTAATTCACATTTTTCTAGTGTTATAGGGAAAAACCACACCACGTTTCTACTTCCGGCACTTGATCCGACACTCCTTCCAATACTCATTCCAACACTTGATCCAACACTTTGTCCAACATTGCGTATTGCACAAAAACGTAGGGCGACTTGGTGGTTATGGTATTGGAGGCTAGTGATGGGAAAATTGGGCATGTGGGTTTTCTTCATGCTTGCCCCCTCCAACTACTGAGCTCCCGAAAAATCATTTTTAGTTGTTCAGCAGGGTGATTATTGGCTCGTTCTGTTATCAATTAGGGCATCCTTTATTGTAATTCGC
The DNA here is from genome assembly GCA_032191745.1 of Picea mariana. NCBI lineage: Eukaryota > Viridiplantae > Streptophyta > Pinopsida > Pinales > Pinaceae > Picea > Picea mariana. The sequence continues at coordinate 30,447 of JASDQU010101094.1, forward strand.
CGAATTTACAAGTGGTTCGACGCTCCTGTCGTCGACCACTTGGTCTGTAAGCATTATAAATACCATTGAGGTGGTCAGATGATTTTTAAGTAGCATAAGCATTAGAATTATTAGTGTGATAGACAAAAAAACAATTTTACTCTGTTTTAAGTTTTTACATTTCCAGATTATGCCAGAACTACGTTTTTCAGTTTCTATGGTGAAGTTGTCTTGCTGAGCACATGGTGTACTTTTAGAGAGTGACAACAACTTGTTGGGGGGACCACCAGCAGTTTGGTAACTATCTTCGTGTTTGTTTATGCATTTCATAATTTAATTGTTCTCTTTATTTTCTGTACATGCATATTTGTATTGTGTTAACTAGTTTGTTGTAGTTTAATTGTTTTGATTCTCTTTTGCAGGTTAGAATGATGAGATGTGTTAGCATGCATTGATCTTGTNTTGGGTTTTCTTTGACAGGGATTTGATGGATGGATAGAATTAATTCCAGCTTTTAATTATAGCTTTCTTATCTCATTTTTATATATATCTTGTTTAATTAGTTGTTGGTTAATGTATATTGTTAGTTTACTTTTCAATATCATAGTTTAGTTTCTGTTTTTAGTCATTTCCTTATTGCAGTTTGAATTGTTATAATAGACATAGCATAGTTTCTTTTTACGTAATTTCTTGCCTAGAGTTAGATTGCAATTGTAGTTCTTAGTTAATGATTGAGTTTAAGTATGGATTTTTCTTATGTATAATATATGTATAATGATGATCTCGTTATGTTGTTGATGGTTTATACATGAATATGCAGGGTATCTAACTTTTTTTTTTCATGGCTAAACTCTCATTGGATTGTTTAATCCATACCTTTCACTTTGCCATTGAGATTAGTCTTGAGCTTATACCATTGGAATTCTCCTTTGTTGTCAAGTGCCATCGAGATATCATTCGACACCGAAGACATTCACACAACCACCAACATTATATTTGAATTTTCATAGGTTAAAAGATAGTTTTCATGTCTTCATATATTAAAAAATAGTTTTCTTGCTTTCATAGTTTAAAAGAAATAGTTTTCCTTCTTTCATAGTTATAGTTTCTTGCGTTCATAGATTAGAATAAAGTTTTATTGTTGTTGTAGGATAGATAGAATTTTCTTTGATAGATTAAATGGTAGTTTTTTTATCATAGATTAGGCATTAGTTGGTAGTTCCTTTTGCTTTCAATAAAATAGATTTCCTTTCATGCATTAGAAATAGTTTTGAATTAAGCATTTAGTCCACTTACCTCTTAGGCTAGATAGTTGTTCAATGAGAAGTTTTAATTTGATTGCTTGCAATAGTTAGTTGTCTTTTCTTACTTGTATATTTTCTTTAGTAGGTTAGTTAGTTGTCTTTTCTTACTTATCTATTGCTTTAGTAGGTTAGATAGTTGTCTTTGCTTACTTGTTTACTTGATTTAGTAGGTTAGTTAGGTGTCTTTGTTTGCTTGTTTATTTACTTGCTTTCATAGGGTAGTTGCTCATTGAATGTAGGTTGGCAAGTTAAAATAGTTTTCTTTTGTTAGTTTCTAATTATTGTCATGCTTAATAGTTGCTTTTTCTTATTTTATGAACTAGTTTTCTTTACTTAAGGTTTTTACTTGTTTTCTTAGAACTATCCATCGATCCTTGGCCCAAAAGTACTTAGGTTACCTATTTTCAAGTTGCTTAGTAGGGTTTTCTAATTAGATAGTTTTGCTTGAGTAGATTATCCTTAGATAGCTACCTTCATTAGTTAGACTATAATCCTACCAGCCCTTCTACCTTTGTCATATATTTTGCTACAACTCTAAGTTTACTTACCCCAGGTTGACAATTTAATTGAGGGTTTTTACTGTGTTTTTAATGCATATATAACACCCATCATTTTTGGTGTCGTTGCTGGGGAGTTTTCTCAAGGTAAGAAGTTGCTAGGAATTAGATCATTTCTAGACCTTAGCATTAGTTTGGTGGCAGGGGAAATTTAAGACGAGAGGTAAGAACCTGTGCATCTTCTATAGCAGGTTCCCCCAAACCCAATGGTAGTTTTTCTTTTTATGTTTATTTTTCATGAATAGACCTAGGAATCAAATGGTAGATTTTTCTTTTTGTTTTTTCTTTCTTTCATGAATAAGCCTAGAGACCCACAAGGTAAATACATTAAATCAAAATGAGACCTTTCAACCAAGGTTCCTTCTGATCTCTTTGGGGGAAGGAACATTCTGCTTATAAAATCCGCAGACCAATACCAAAAAACAAGAGCTAGCTCAACTCAAAGAGATAAAATAGTCTTTGAAGAGACTAATAAAGGGAGAACTATAGAACAAGAAATTGAAGCATCAATCATATTAGGACAGGAGGCTAGACCACTCGAATCTTCCATAGAACCAAACAATACAACCTTTTCTTTTACACCACCACCAGGGGACCCTAACGTTAAAGATATCATAGACCCTGAACAGGTGAATCTTTTGTTTGGTATTTCATCCAATGTAATTATCTCTCAAATTGACACAGAAACTTTGGTACCAATAGTCTAAACCGGCTCGAGTAGAGTCCTAGATATCTAATACATAGGAAGGACTTTCCATCAAAGGGAAACCTTGTTTTCTTCAAAGGTAAAACCACCTAGGTACTCTCTTTTTGGAAACCAAGCCAATATGGATGAGTAGAAGGACCATAACAATGTAAGACATGGGGAGGAAGAAGAAACTGGAAACCAAACCAAAACTACCTTCGAGTTTTATATTTTAGAGACCACTTTGAATGTCAACATGAAGAATATTCCTCTCTTAGCACTGCCTACCTTTTATGGTAAAAATAATGAAGATCCATACACCTTCCTATTTGAATTTTACATCTTGTGTAGGAGCTACAACTACATACAAGATGCCCAGAAATTAAAACTCTTTCCTGCCAGCCTCAAAGACTATGCACTAAGATGGTTCATGGGGTTGGGAGAATCCAGTATTAGGTCTTGGGAAGCCATGAAAGACATATTTCTCAAGAAGTACCAAGACTATTCCAAGACCAAAGAGTCTCGTAATGACATCTTTAAAATCCAACAATTAGAATATGAGACCCTCGAATATTATATGAAAAGACTTGGTTATATCTCCCAGAAGTCAAAATACCATGACCTCCTAGAGGATGCAATTAGGGCTCTTTTCCTTAAGGGAATTTCAAAAGAATATATAGAAATTCTTAAACCGATGGCATCAGATGACATCTCTCATAAACCATTCGATGAACTATGTGAAATGTGTAAAAATTACTCAAGGAGTAGGGACAAAACAAGAGAGAATGTTCAGGACCCTTATAATAGAAACTTAAAACCAGTTAGTTCAGGTGGTATTACGAGAGAAGAGACATGGAACCTTTTAGAAAACTTCAAGACAGACATCTTAAGCACAATAGGTTCCCAGTTAGACACCCTTAAAATAAAAAATAAACAGGAGGAGTAAAATGCAACAATGAGCATATATTTCCCAAGATGCAGGAGGACGCATTCCTCAAGGGAATGCCCATTGGATAACATTTCAGTTTGTGGCTTCTGTACAAAAGACCATGTGACTGAAAATTGTCCATCATTGCCTGGTTTATTATCCATATATAGGAGTGGAGATCCTAGGAATTCTTCTTATGCACCTAGGAGGCCATGGAAGCCTAGGAATCAACCCACATACCTAGATCTATAGTCTCAAGTTCCACCTTATTATCAACAACAACAGTGGAACTCACCAGGTTGGAAAAATTGGTCTACTTAGTACCAACATCCTTGGATTAAAGGATGGAGAGGAGGACACAACCAAGGAAACCCTCAAGCTCCACCTATCCATATGTCCAACCATCATTATTCTCAGTTCCCACTGAACCTCCTATCCTTAGTTCCCTCAAGTTCCACCACCTTTACCTCCTATTCCACAACAACAACCGCTATAATTTCAAAATGCAAGATCCCCGAGACCGACACTATTACCAGCACAACCAGTGCAGAATCCCAATAATAATCCCCCTCAACCTCTTCACAATGTTGAGATGCGGGCCTTCCTGACATATTTTATTACTCTTGTTCCATTACAGGAAATTCAACTAAGATCCGTAAAAGTTCTGGAGAGGCAGAGACCCTCAATAGTCATCCAGAAAGAAGAAGAAGAAGATATCACCAAACAACCCACAGATGACACTAGGTGGGAAGATGTTATTATCCAAAAGAATTAAGAAACCAAGCTTCCCCAAAATGAAACTTTACAAATTACAAAGGTCCCTTCTTATCCATACCAATTGGTAATCGAGAAACCTACTACCCGACCAGAATTTGACATTTCGAATGAATTGAAAAATATTTGTGTCAATATTACTTTGCTTCAAGCTATTAAAGACATTCCAATATACAGTAAGGTAGTCAAATAATTGTGTATCAATAAGCCAAGTAGGAAGCAAAAAATCCCCCTACAGTACACTTGATAGGACGACTTTCTCAGTACATATCAGAGCAACCAACATAGCAAAATATGGGATTCCAGGAAACCCTGTAGTGACCATAACTATTAATGAGGTCTCCATTGGAAACACTCTCATAGATCTAGGGGAAACCATAAATGTTATGAATGCTACTACCTTGGAACAATTATAGTTACAACCTCTTCTAAATCCTACCCCAACCATTTTGGAATTAGCAGATAAAACTAGGGTTATACCCGAAGGTATTTTAGATGATATCATGGTTACTTTAGCCTCATGGGAGTACCCAGTATATTTTCTTATCATTCACTCAAAGGATCCTACCAAAGGCCACCTCGTTATTTTGGGAAGACCTTGGCTAGGCACAACCAATGCATTTATTGGTTGTAAAGAAAGAGAAATGACCATCTCAAATGGTCTCTCTATCCAAAAGCTCATCGTTTACCCTCCAGCTCAACCTATTATGGAGAATCTATGGTGGCTCGAATTTTCATACGAGAATGAGGATTGGGAAGAACCTGTATTGCCAAGTGACCATGCATGGGCACTTTTAGAGCACACAACAAAAAATGTGCTAAGCCAGTGTATTTCTGCAATCACATGTGTGGATTTTCCACAGTCTTTTCCCCAATTTGAGTACATGTTTGGGGAAGAATTTCAAGAACAATTAGACCCATCCATTTTGTCTTCGACATCTTTTATTTTCGATAGTGATGAGTCTTCCATGTCTTATACTATGCCCTACGAGATTAGTCCAACAACATTTTTACATATAAACTCTGAGCTTGATGCAGACCAACATAAACAGTTTGTAGATATCCTTAAAGAACAATCAGAAGAATTTGCCTAGGAATACACTGACATGAAGGGTATACACCCCGACACATGCATCCATCATATATATATCTAGGGGGAAGTAACACCTGTTAGGCAACCCCAAAGAATTATGAACCCAAGACTTAAAGATATAGTCAAGGAGGAGATCCAAAAGTTGTTAAATGTCAGATTTATCTATCCCATCTCCGATAGCAAGTGGGTATCCCTTCTTGTAGTGGTTCCAAAGAAAGTGACTGAGAATTTGTGTTGATTTCTGGGAACTCAACAAAGCCACTCTGAAAGACTACTTTCCTCTCCCTTTCATTGACCAAGTTCTAGATACCTTGTCCAGAAAGAAGTATTTCTCATTTCTATATGGGTACAATGGGTACAATCAGATTCTTATAGCACCCAAGGACCATGACAAGACTATATTTACTTGTCCTTAGGGTACCTATGCCTATAGGGTCTTACCATTTAGATTGTGTAATTCTCCTACCACTTTGCAATGAGCAATATTAGGGATATTTGTTGATATCATTCATGATTGTGTGGAGATCTACATGGATGACTTCACAGTCTATGGAAACACTTACCAGGAAGCCTTAGACAACTTAGAAAAAGTCCTCATTAGATGCCAGGAAATGAACCTATCTTTAAGTCATGAAAAATGCAAAATGTTGTTAACTGAAGGAGTGGTTCTAGGACATCATGTTTCATATGAAGGGATAAAAGTTGATCTTGCAAAGATTGAGGTCATCATCATAATTCCACCCCCCAAGACTCAGAAAGAGGTGAGAATATTTCTTGGACATGTTGGATATTATCGGTGGTTTATTGAAAATTTTACAAATATTGTTGCACCTATGTTTGGATTATTAATAAAAGATGTTGACTTTGTTTGGACTGAGCAGTGTCAAACTGCCTTTGAAACCCTGAAAGCTAAGCTATCCGTGGCACCATTTCTTAGAGGGCACAATTGCACTCTCCCATTTCATATATCCACTGAAACTGCAATAGGAGGGGTATTAGGAAAGAAAGAGGACCAGCAATCCTATGCCATTTATTTTGTAAGCAAGAACTTGTCCCCTACCGAGTTAAACTACACAGCCACTGAGAAGGAATTCTTGGTAGTTGTTCATGCTATCAACAAGTTTCGTCATTACATTACAGGTTATGAAGTATTTGTACACACTAACCATTTCTCCATTAGATTCCTCATGAATAAACTTATAACTAATGGCCGAGTGACTAGATGCCTCTTGTTATTGCAAGAATTTAATATCACTGTGCTTGACCGACCTGGAAAGGATAATGTAGTAGCTGACTTTCTTTCCTGAATAAAAAATAAGGATGATGATATCCCTGTAGATGATATTTTCCCAGACGAGCACCTCTTTTCCCTTTCTGTCAATACCCCATGGTTTTCGGATATGGAAAACTATCTGGCCACTAGGAAGTTACCGTCTCATTTGTCACCTCATGAAAAGAAAAAAATTATTACACAAAGTGCTAATTACTCTTGGGTTGGTCATGATATTTTTTCGCACAGGTCTTGATTTGATTATTCGTAGATGTGTCCAAGAGGATGAGGTACTTGATGTACTATGAAGTTTTCATGATGGACCATGTGGTGGCCATTTTTCTGATAAACATACAACATATAAGGTGTTACATTTGGGTTACTATTGTCCTAGCATTTTCAAAGATACTACCAAGTATGTGAGAAGTTGTGATAGTTTCCAAAGGATAGGAAGACCTATGTCATATAACAAAATGATTTTGCAGGCCCAAGTTATGATAGAACCCTTTGAAAAATGGGCCCTTGACTTTGTAGGACCAATTTCACCCATTTCCCATAGGAAGAACTATATTTTGGTTTGTACGGACTATGTCACCAAATGGCTAGAGGCAAAAGCCCTATTCAGGGCTACAAAGAAGTTTGTTGTCAAATTTATCTATGAATACATCTTTACCCGCTTCGGTGTCCCTCTTGAAATTGTTACTGACCAAGGCACTCAGTTCACTTCCAAGTTGATGAAAGAGCTGACAAAGAAATATGGGATTAAACACCGTAAATATTCTCCATACCACCCGCAAGCCAATGGTCAAGTAGAATCCACAAACAAAGTTCTAGAAGCCATCTTGACCAATACTATTCAGTTACATGACTAGGATTGGTCTGATAGGCTCCCAGAGGCTTTGTGGGCATATCGGACTACCTGGAGAAATACCACTGGGAATACCCCTTATGATCTAGTGTATGGGAAACAAGTACTTTTACCTATAGAATTCCAAGGACCTTCCATATTTCCGGAGAATTAGGATTGAACCTGGATGAGGCTTAGAAGCAACGAGCCCTACAGTCGAATGAGTTGGATGAAATTAGCAAGATACCATCCAACAGACAATATTAGTCCAAAACCAGAGGAGCAAGTGGCATGAAAATTTTATCAAGAAGAAACACTTCCAACCTGGTGATTGGGCTCTATTGTTTGATTCTCGGTTAAAAACCTTCAAAGGTAAACTTACCACGTGCTAGTTGGGCCCTTACAAGGTAGACATTGTATATGACAATGGAGCTGTAAAATTTAAAACAATTGATGATGGAAAAGTCTCCTTTGTGATAAATGGACACCGACTTAAATTTTATCATAAGCCCATTTCTAGAGAGGATTTTCTATAGGCCATGTCAACTGAAAAGGCATTGGCCTTAGTAGATGGGGAATACCCCCCGTGTTCTTGAAATTTTTTTCTGAATTTCCTACTGTATATATGTAAATAGTTTTTGAATTTTGTTAATAAGGCAATTCTAGAGATTTCTGTAAGTATTTATTTCACCAGGAGTACACATCTTCAAGGATATTTCCTCAAAACATTTGTTATACTTGAATTTTGTGTCCACTAAAGTATCAAATGAATATTGACTTACTGTAATTAGCCATATTTTTTCAAACATTCTCGTTTTTTTTAAGGCATTCTAAAGAAGTTTCTCTTGAAACTCTTCACCACTGTATAAGGAAGTGATACCGTAACTATCAAGCCTAGAGGTCTCTCATATAGTTTTTCCAAGAAACCTGAGTAAGTGAGTCAAGTGTCTTGATCAAAGAGTAACAAGGCAGTCTAATTAGAATTTATCCATGGCAACATCACAATAACTACAGAGGAAGAAAGTAATTTGAACCTAGAGATACCTTTCCGTTCTTTCTCAATGGTACCATCCACTACACAATAAATAGCTTGAATATATCATATCTTTAGATAGGCCATGTCCACCTAAGTATGCCTTACACCAGGACAATCACTAATTAATATACCGGAAATTCATCCTCTAACATAAATACCATCCCAATTGAAAAAAAAAAAAAAAAATTGTTTTCAGAGTTGTTCCCCCATCTTCTTGCATAAGCAATCTTATACTAAAATCTTAAAGGATGGAGGGCCAGTCTTTGAGGGTTTAAGAGGCTAACCCACCGGGATACTGAACAGGTCTACTGGTAGTAGGTATCGACCTATGGTATGACTAGGTAAACCCATCAAAGTACTGAACGAGCTTGCTAGAAGCAGGGCATTCTACCTAGCAAGGATGATAATCTGACATTACTTGCAGACAAAGCTGACATGAAATATGAGTGGTTAGGATAAGGTTAATGAATCTCATACACTTTCCATTGGGGAATAACTCTAAGAATATCTTGAAACTCTCTTTCCAACCTCTTCTTATCTATATATAGGATCTCTTATCCTATAGGTGGGGCCATCTCCTAATTATCTCATCAGACCAATCTGTGAAATTTTATCTTTACACTTGACTTACTATAAATCTTNCTACTTCGCTCTGATGCTCTTGTGAAATCAGGTCCAAGACAACATAAACCAACCAAAGTGAAGATAACAAAGTATATTCAATGTCAACCTATGCATATGATCAAGAAGTTATGCAATAAAATAAGAGTGATTTTATGGGAAAGGGACATGTCATTGTATTATATTAAATGAAAGTAGAAGATACAACCAGACCGCCTTGATGTCACAAGATTCCTTTCAGTCATCCTTGGTTCCAACACACACACTTTCTCTACACTTGCATGAAGAAGATCCAATACAACTTGATAGACAAATAGAGTCTTCAAGCTTCAATCCAAATAGAGTTCTTCACACAATTCTTTCATCAATTCTTCATTCAATCTTGCTTAACCTCTTACTTGAGAAACATTTCATTATATAGGAGAAGAAGAGATGGTTAAAGGGATGAGGATGATCCCACTAAATCTGAGAAGTCAGTAGGATGCCAACCATGTGAATGCCAACTCATTTTCTAGAAGATACTCTTCTAGAACCTTCATAACTTCCTCTTTCTTTCAAGCTTCAAAACAGGTTCGCACCCTACCTATAGAGCAGACTACGAACACCTCGCCGGCTAGGCATAGGGTTGCCTGCAAGAATCAAGATTATCGCACCCTGCAACATAGTCAACCTACGAACTCATCTTAAAAATATGTTATGTGGAAGAAGACAACAATCACTTTTCTCAGGAAAAAAGTCCTTATGAGAGCCTGAACACATAACTATAGAGACATCACCAGAGTGACCAAAATAATGTGTAACACCTAGAGAAGTAGATCTTTGCAAGAATTTTTGTATTATTTCTATGATATAGGTTATTACATTGATAGTCATGTTATTTTTGAAATTCTTAACTACTGTGTTATAAATTACTGAACACATACTTAACAAACCACTCTTTATTGGTTTATCGTTTCATTACAAGCTGCATATTGTAGGTTTGACAATACATTTTTATGCTTGCTATAACCTGTTCATTGTAGGTTTTTGACATTATATGTCATATCAAAGAAGATTGAGTGAGCATGGAGCATTATGTATCTGCTCATTAACTATTGTGATTGTCAAAACCACTTCAAATTGCAGGCTATCCATTATAAGAGGTGAAAATGAACTTAACATAGAGGTACCAGATGAAGTACCATATGAGGTGTCGTATGAGATATCGTATAAGGTGCCGAATGAAGTGCCATGTGAATTTCACACCAGTAATTGTCCTGGATTCCAAGTAACTAGAAATCAATTACATTCAATTGAATTGGTTACAGGCAATTATTGTAGATGCTTCATATGTTTATGATCAAATGTCCAAGTCAAAAGAATTGAACATTTATCTAACCTTGCATCATTAGATTTCTCCAAAAATCTTCCTTTGAATTCAAAAATTCCCACACATGGCAGCTCGTGCACACATGTGGATAACCTACTCCACTATAGATGCATTCAAAATTGGGTTGGGCACTCTGTTATCTCATTTTCCCTTACCATTTGCTCTCCCCTGCGTTAAGAAATCGCACCCAACCTCTGCCATTTCATCCCCTATTCAAAACACATTCATCCTATGCTCAATTAGTGCCACTATTTGGCTCGATTACGCCCTTCCTTGGCTAATTTCACCTCTGTCAGAATACCGAGGAGATATGAACCTTCCTCCTATGCAGAATTGTTTTCCATTCCTGAATTGCACAGTGCAGAGAAGTGTTTTTGTGCATAGGCTAGGGGCCATTTCTGTCTAGCTTGCAAGGCCATGATGATGGCCTCTCAATGCAATTTTCAGTTGGTTTTGATGGTAAGACAACACATGTAGTGTCTCTTACCTTTGAAATTTCAGAAGAGTCCATTTTTGCAGCTACAAAGCTCCCAAGGATGGGAGATACATGATTCAAAAGCCACCAATTGCTGCACTCAAGTTATAACAAGGTGTTTAAGCCTGAATTCAAGAGCATTTCAGGAGAAAAAGAGTATGCTAAGGAGTGGATAAAGGAATAATTAATTAACCCCCTCATCATCATCACAAGGTTAATTACATGTGAAGGTAGATACTCTACTTTCAAAGCTTTTCATTTTAGATTGCTGGCTCATTTTCTACTCAACAAACCCTTGAACTTCCCCTTTTATTTTCTCAAAAGCTTGGAGAAGATGTCCTCTCAAGTGAGGAAAAATGTGACTAACCCCCACAATAGTCTCTTCCACCATGGCTTGATCAAACTCTGCATTCTTTTCGAACTAGAGAAATAGGGGAAAATTTGGGATGCCTTTATCTACCAATTTGCAAACCCTCACTTGACAGTTAAGACCAAAAAAATGCCACTTAGCCTAAAAATTATCTCTCCATCCAAACCTCGCTCTCCAAGAACTTAAAACCCCCTTGTACAAACCCTCTCTTTTCCAGAACAATACCAAAATCTTGTTGATATCCCTACTTCTTCATTGGGTAAAAACACCAAGAGCAAAGACCAAAAGAAGCCTATTGTTGACCCCCCAATGCCTTCACTCTCTCTTGATCCTACACCTAAAAATATCCAAGAAGTAATGCAGCAAGAATTTCCCATCATTTCCACAAACAATAGGGGAGCCAATCAATTTGGTAAAGGACCCTTTGAGAAGAGTACTTGGAGCACAAAGATCAAGCTTTATGCAAAACCTCCACCTGCTTCAGATCCTATCCAAGTGTCCTTCGACCTTGAGAGCCCTCATAAGAAACTTAGGGAAGTTTATGCGGATCGATTAGAGCCACTAAGGAAAACAAAATCAGAACCTACCTCACCTTATCGATCTCCCATAACTCCTACTTCACCCATGCCTACTCTAGATCCTAAAACTGATATATTGTCCACATCCCTCAAAGGATCCAAGCCTTCCTTGGAGATCACCAATTCTGCCCCAACCATAGAGGAGCTACAAAAGGAAAACCATCAGCTTCTCCAAAAGTTGGAGGAAAGAAAGACAATAGATACACACCTTCATCATGACAATGCAATCCTTCAAACAAAGGTTAAATATCTTCAACGATTTGTCAATGAGATGACCAAATCTAACCACAGCCTCATAGCATAGCTGAAGCAACACAAGATGCACAAGGCTAAGTCTTCATAGCAAGAAGGAGAAGCTTCCAAAGCCAATCCTCCTCAGCAAGACTAATCACAAGGGGTAACTTCTTTTTGTTTGTAGTAGGCCTTGCAAAATCGTAAGTGTGGGGGTAATGTTGGGCCCGAGATATGATCACTTTTATGACGGTTATTATACACTTTTGTCGCATGTACTTATGTGTTTTTCATATTTTAAAGGAGGTTTTTGAAGAATTTTGTGATAAAATGATATGATCGACATAAGGTACGTGTGATTCATTTTTAATGATTGTATTATGTATAATTCATCATGCTTTATGATTAACAATATCTAATTCACATTTTTTTGGTGTTACAGGGAAAAAATGCACTACGTTTCTACTTTCGACACTTGATCCAACACTCCTTCCAATACTCATTTCGACACTTGATCCGACACTCTGTCCAACACTTCATATTGCACAAAAACGTAGGGTGACTTAGCGGTTATGGTATTGGTGGCTAGTGATGGGAAAATCGGGCACGTGGGTTTTGTTCATGCTTGCCGCCTCCAGCTACTGAGCTCATAACAACTCAGTTTTAGTTATTTAAGAGGGTGATTATTGGCTCGCTCTGTTATCAGTTAGGGCATCATTTATTGTAATTTGCCGAATTTAGAAGTGGTTCGACCCTTCTGTGGTTGACCACTTGGTCTGTAAATGTTATAAACACCATTGAGGTGGTCAGATGATTGTTAACTAGCATAAGCATTAGAATTGTCAGTGTGATAGACAAAAAAATGATTTTACTCTGTTTTAAGTTTTTACATTGCCAGATTATGCCAGAACTGCATCTTTCATTTTTTATAGTGAACTTTTCTTGCTGAGTGTGTGGTGTACTTTTAGAGAGTGACCATGACTTTTTGGGGGGCCCACTAGCAGTCTTGTAACTATCTCTGTGTTTGTTTATGCATTTCATAATTTAATTGTTCTCTTTATTTTTTGTACATGCATATTTTTATTGTGTTAACTAGTTTGTCATAGTTTAATTGTTTTGGTTCTCTTTTGCAGGTTAGAATAATGATATGTGTTAGCATGCATTGATCTTGTAGATTAGGAACAAAATTGCAAGTCTCTATACCAACCTTGTGTGCAATTAGATGTTAGATTATGCTTTGATTTATGATTTTATAGTCAAGTGTAAAACAGAGTTTTAATTAGAATAGAACAGATTTTTGATTTGGGTTTTCTTTGACATGGATTTGATGGATGGATAGAATTAATTCCAGCTTTTAATTATAGCTTGCTTATCTCATTTTTATATAGATATTTTTTAAGTAGTTGTTGGTTAATGTAGCTTGTTAGTTTACTTTTCAATATCATATTTTAATTTATGTTTTTAATCATTTCCTTATTGCAATTTGAATTGTTAGAATATACATAGCATAGTTTCATTTTACATAATTTCTTGCCTAGAGTTATATTGCAATTGTAGTTCTTAGTTAATGATTGAGTTTAAGTATGAATTTTTCTTATGTAGAATAGAAGTATAATGATGATCTTGTTATGTTGTTGATGTTTTATACATGAATATGCAGGGTATCTAACATTTTTTTGTCATGGATAAACTCTCACTGGATTGTATAATCCATACCTTTCACTTTGCCATTGAGATTAGTGTTGAGCTTATACCACTATAATTGTCCTTTGTTGTCAAGTTCCATCAAGATATCATCCAACACTGAAGACATTCACACAACCACAAACATTATATTTGAATTGTCATAGGTTAAAAGATAGTTTTCCTGTCTCCATAGATTAAGAAATAGTTTTCTTGCTTTCATAGGTTAAAAGAAATAGTTTTCCTGCTTTCATAGATATAGTGTCTTGCTTTCATAGATTAGAATAAACTTTTATTGTTGTTGTAGGATAGATAGACTTTGATTTGATAGATTAGATAGTAATTTGCTTATCATAGATTAAGCATTAGTTGGTAGTTCTTTTCTCTTTCAATAAAATAGATTTCCTTTCATGCATTAGAAATAGTTTTGAATTAAGCATTTAGTCCACTTGCCTCTTAGGCTAGATAGTTGTTCAATGAGAAGTTTTAATTTGATTGCTTGCAGTAGTTAGTTGTCTTTTATTACTTGTCTATTGCTTTAGTAGGTTAGATAGTTGTCTTTTCTTACTTGTTTACTTGCTTTAGTAGGTTAGTTAGGTGTCTTTGCTTGCTTGTTTATTTACTTGATTTCATAGGGTAGTTGCTCATTGAATGTAGGTTGGCAAGTTAAAATAGTTTTCTTTTGTTAATTGCTAATTATTTTCATGCTTAATAGTTGCTTTTGCTTATTGTTATGAACTATTTTTCTTTACATAGGGTTTTTATTTGTTTTCTTAGAACTATCCATCGATCCTTGGCCCAAAAGTACTTAGGTTACCTAGTTTCAAGTTTCTTAGTAGGGTTTTCTGATTAGATAGTTTTTCTTGAGTAGATTAGACTTAGATAACTACCTTCATTAGTTAGACTATACTCCTACCAACCCTTCTACCTTTGGCATATATTTTGCTAGAAATCCAAGTTTACTTACCCCGGGTTAACAATTTAATTGAGGGTTTTTAATATGATTTTAGTGCATATATAACACCCATCATTATTTAAGAGCATCCCTACTACAGAAATGGAGGAAATTTACCCTCAATTTTTTATTCAACCTAAACTGGTGAAAGTCCCTACCTCATCCCCAACACCTAGAAACTCTGTAATTCCAAGGAGACACCTTGAGCAGTCTCAATGTGTAATCAATTTATGGTTTCAATTGTTCTCTAATATTCTAGGGGATGATCAACTTACTGAGATGTTTCACAACACATTGTACCTAATATTGGGAAATGAGGGAACCCCATAAGCTACAGTAAGGACCAACCTCCTTGAGAAGAATACCCAGAGAACACAAAGAAGAAAGGTATGAACAGGGAAGGAATTTAGGTTATAATCTTAGCTAGATGATTTTGAGACCAAATATGTGATGTTAGATTTAGGATATGATTTCAACATCCTAGCCAAAAAGACCTGGGAAGATTTGGGAAAACCTCAGTTAGTATATTCCCCCATACAGTTGAGAATGGAAAACCAGTACTGCAATTTTCTAGTAGGAAGGATAGAAAATGTGGAAATAGATGTTGCGAGAGTTAATACCACAGCCAATTTTGAGGTAGCTGAAATCATGGGAAATAAGGATCCCTACCCTTCTCTACTCCAAATTTATTGGGCATATGACAACTATGATATCATTGATCTAAAGAAGGACACCATGGCGTTTGAAGTAGATGGCATAAGAGTAGTTCAACCCTTATATCCATGTCTAGGGCCTAGATATATTGAACCAGTGGACCACAATATGGATTCAGATGTTATTGACCAATTATAAATAATAATAGCAGGAATGAGACCAGATTACATAAATCCTACTACAGATGGATCGATAAGCTGGAGAAGCATAGAGTCTATTGACGAGGATTCATAAGTAGCATTTGATAGTTGGAAGCAAGGTTCATGTGAGATATTCTCAAGGTGATGCGAAACTATCAGGGAAACAAGATGTATTGGAACTGGGGTCAGATAACACCCGACATATAATGGTACCTCAGAGGTACATACCTTTATTACCATCATGGAAAAGGAAATAACAACGGATCAAATTATTTATGTTCTCGATGTAGCCTTGCAAGATACCCCCGCTATATGGTGGGCCACCCATAAATCCTCAATTATGAAGTTGGAAGATGCAAAACAAGCCATTTGATGTTGATTCCAAAGGAGGGTTCAACTGAAAGAAAAGATGAATATATATTTTCAATATGTGTAACTATTCGACGGATGATTTGACCCTAAATTGAATATTGAGCATTATTTAAAACAATGGAGAGTTGTGAGGTACCCTATCACGTATGGGTTCAGGTATTTCTCCATTCATTAGGTCCAATCCCAAAGGCTTGGTATATACATGAGAAGACCAGAAGACAAACAAGTTTCTGCAGACCTTACAAGACCAATTTTGCAAGGATTTTTCCTTTACAAGTAAGTACCCTGAGCTCAACATAGTACTTCAAAGAATCATGGAAATGATTTTTACTGACATTTGAAAAAAGAGATCAAGTCCAGTAGTATGTGTTGACCATGTTCATCTACTTTAGTCTAGTTTAGGTCTTGAAATTGAAAAGATACATGTACATTGCTATAAATTTGAGAAAGACCTAGAAAAATGTGATGACTTAGAAGACCTTAGGAACTTAGACATTAAAGAAATGGAAGGAAACAGAGAGATTCAGGATACCATACCTAGTCACACATGTAGCTCTTATAACCATCCACTGAAGTTGTAGAAATTTAGTATAGGGAGTGCAAAGAATCCTAAGACATCTTTTATAGAATATTACTGGGACGAACAAACTATGAATGAAGTACACAACCTGTTGCGAGAGTATGAGGAATTGTTTCCAAAAATGTTCTCAGAACTGAAAGGTATAAAAGGATCCATGGTAAAAATGAAAATCAAGTTGAAACCTAGCTCAAGACCTATGAAGCATAGACCATACCACCTTAATCCTAGAATAAATGAGAAGGTCAAGAAAGAAGTGGAAAAAATGGTAGCAACATGACTTATTTTCCCAATCGAAGAAGAAGAATGGATTAGCCCCATGGTTATCTAGAGTAAGAAAGTTACATAAGACATATGGGTCTGCATGGACTATAGAGGTATGAATTATGCATGTGTGCATGATCTGTTTCCAACACCTTTCAACGACGAAGTGTTAGATCAAGATACAGGAAAATAATTTTATTCATTTACATACGGATTTTCAGGATACCACCAAGTTAGAATCGTAGAGGAAGACGATAAGAAGAACACATTCATAACTAAATGGGGATCATTCACATACAACATAATTCCCTTTGTCTTAAAGAATGCCCCTGTAGTTTTTTCTCAGTTTGTGATAGAAGTATTTTGAGAGTTTATCCACAAGTTTTTAGAAGTCTACATGGATGATTGGATGGTATACAGCCTGTTAAAGGACCATGTTGGGATAATCTGATTAATGTTTGATAGATGTCGTGAAATGCAGATATCTTTGAATCTTAGGAAGTTCATTTTCTGTGTACCTCATGGAAACCTATTAGGCCATATTGTATGCAGATAAGGATTCCTGGTAGACCCAGCTAAAGTTGTGGTCATTATAAACATGCCACCACCTACAAGTGCTAAACTGTAGTGCTCTACACTAGGACATACAAGATATTACTGAAGGATCATCAAAAGATATGAAACTATCACTGCACCCCTAGAAACATTGT
>JASDQU010101094.1:56912-67701 GCA_032191745.1 Picea mariana
AAACAATCTGACCAGAATTAAAAATTCGTTGGGCAAAATTTCACCCCCAATCAAACGAAATGCGGCCGAAGAAGTGGCAATCGCCAGGCAAACAAACGAACAATAGACTTAATCAAGCAATGAATGTAGTTTGGCAATGGAAAAAACGCAGTATTAACTAGTGGTGAAAAATGCACTCTCAATCGTCTTCAAGCAGAGTGCAGAGGTAAATAAAACGAGTGAAAATATAGCGAGATATAAAAATGCAGAGTTAAGAAAAACTTTGCCATGAATCAATAAATTTCAAGTTTAATTAATTGCATCAAGGCGCAAGACAACACACTACCTGGAAAAACCAAAAAGACTAGACGACTAGCAGGAACATCCTTCACTCATCATCCGCACACAGAAAAGTATGGAATTTGGATCCATAGGTCTATTAACACCGAAGTGATGAATTTAGATCCGGCTCCTAGCCGACTTCTTAGGCGTGGACTGATGAGCTAGGGACGAAGGAAAAAATAAATAAACCGCAAATCATCATAAATCAATAAACCATAGGACGGTCAAGACATGTAGGGATCGAAGGCCAAGGGAAACAATCAATAGCAAGCTTAAGGCTATGGGAAATAAGTTTATCAATTAAAATGCTAAGTCAACCAAATTATTTACCCAATTAAAAACACAGAATTGGAGGTGTGAGCTGTAATGATAATCTACCATGCAAAATCAAGAAAGCATACCATAGCCTAAGTCATACGCTCTGAGTTGTTGTCCCACGCGCTTTGTGTTTCTCTCGCCTGTCGATCGATGAGACTTCCCTGGTACCTTCCAACCAACACTAGGGGCACTCGTCTTCCCCCTTATCCCCTTGAGTCGCAAAGGGGCCACACACACTAAAATAGAGAGTAGCTAGCTCCCATCTCGCCTCACAAGGCCGAGCTACCACTCCTCACCGAGATGGGTATCCCAACTCCCACAAGCTAAGTCAGTCAAGTCTAAAATTATGCAGTGTAATGTTACACATAATAGAAGAGCTCCATCATCCTCCTCCTCCCTCCTTTATATAGATTTTCAAAGTCAATTACCTTCCCAAAATCCCTTTTAATTCATTGTTCAAAAATTTTAATTTATAATAATCCTCCCTGTACAAGTGTCACCCATCTCCTTCATTGCACCATAAATTAATTTCCTTAATTAATTAATTACCCTTATTTCCCTCACCCACCTAAAATCATTCCTAGAATCGCTCTTAGGTGTCCCCATATACCCTTACAAGTTTTAATGACTTTCCCCCTTACTAATTTACTAGTTGAGTTAAGTTAGAAAGTTCTTAAATGCTAGATACCTTACTAAGTTAGACTTTCTGCTTTTTCCTTGTGTTTCCCCTTACTTTTATGTTTCTCTCTTTTTCCTAGTTTCCTAATTCTTTTAGATTTCCCTCTTTCCCTTTTCCTTTAAAACTCAAATTGGCAGGTGTAGAAAATTAACCTTTTCCCTTTTTCCTTTTTAATTAATAAATTTTAATTAGCATAAGTGACAAAACAATTTTTTCCCCTTTTTCCCCCTTTTTAAATTTTATCCCCCAAAAGATTTTTATAAATTAAATGAATTACTTACCCCCTTATCGTCACATGATTAATGATGATTATCATTATTATTATTATTATTATTATTTTATATATATAAATAGATAAAAAAAAAATTATCAGAAGTATCACTTAGACCTAGACTTTATTTTCTTAGGTTGGGCGACATTTTATTCAGGGAAATGTTTTAAATCTTTCTTATCACGTTATTCATCCTAAGGCCATCTAGGTTTATCCATTTATTAATTAACAACATGACGTTCCCTTCAGGACTCACTAGGTGCTCCAAGGGTTCCACTTGCCTCAATTTGTTCCCCTTGCACAACGTGCCCTTCAGGACGCACTACGTGCTCCAAGGGTGCCACTCGCCTCTTTCCATTTTTCTTACGCAATGTGCCCTTCAGGACGCACTACGTGCTCCAAGGGTGTCACTTTCCTCTTGACTGACTTGGTAAACATCAAAAAACCCTGGATTCAATACTCCGCCAGGTGATCTTGTGGGAGACTAAGGGCCTCTAAGGAATAAGGACTCTGCCTTGTTGTGCGCCCCTTAGAATCGTTGTGAGATACTTTTGCAGTTAGCGCTCATGGCATCATGGGTCTTCTCAAACTAGGTAATCATTAACCTACAGTTAGAGCCACGGTAAGAGTGCTAGTAGGCTGTGGCAGGGTTGTTGTCCACACCTCTCCCTCAACGTCTCTGGTAGTCGTGCGTGACCCCTCTACTCCACATGTGAGTCTGGTCGGCAAGCTATTGTCATCCTGCATCATCAATGAATCATGCCAGAAATACAATCAATCATCATCACATCTAATCAGATGTGCATATGTCATATCAACAATAATAAACCCAATATTCCACTCCCTAACTCGATCCGGAGTCCAAGGGGTTTCATCGATGCCTCTGCATCCTTGAGGTCCAACATCCTACACACTCAAGAAAATCGATTCAATATCACCTGTCTATGTCAATACAACAACATAACATGTCATCAATCCATAACTCCTCATAATCATAATCAACAGTCAATAGTATAAAATCCAGATCACTTGCAAGCAAGTGTCCTCGAAGAATAAGTGCGCTCAAAGAGCGCAAGAGCAGGATGTTACATACACCCCCTCTTGGTCTAAACTTCATCCCAAAGTTTCACAGTTTAAAAGGGTCAAAATAATGTGTATCACAGTATCATAAGTCTATCTATCAAACAAAAAATGGAAATTGTTGGCGCATATCATATGCGTCCTCCCACATCGCCGAGTGCGGACTATAGTGGTCCCACTAGACCTTGACCTAATCTACTGTTCGACATCGTAGTCATCGAACATGATGATCTGGGATGTGGATAGCTCATCCATGAGTGCCCCCCTCATTCGATACCTGCAAGGGACTAATTTCAATAACATGTGTAGGATCACTAATATAATGTCTCAAAACAGATACGTGAAAAACATCATGTATACGCCTCAAAGAATCAAGCAAGGCTAGTCGATAGGCCATGGGCCTCTTTCTTTCCATG
The DNA here is from genome assembly GCA_032191745.1 of Picea mariana. Lineage (NCBI taxonomy): Eukaryota > Viridiplantae > Streptophyta > Pinopsida > Pinales > Pinaceae > Picea > Picea mariana. Next base: position 59,998 of record JASDQU010101094.1, read on the forward strand.
ATCTTGAAAGGTCCCACAAACCTAGGTGAGAGTTTATCTCCCTTTCCAAACTTGATCTAACTCTTATGTGGATTTAATGGCAAGAAGACTCAATCGCCAACTTCATAACTATGGGCGACACAGTGCGCATCGGTATGAATCTTCTGTCGATCCTGTGCTTCTTTAATCCTTTTTCTTATTGTTTGAATTTTCTCTTCCATTTATTGGATCGCTTCTGGTCCCACTAGGACCCTATCCTCAAGCTGATCCCAACTCAAAGGCCTTCGACATGGTCGCCTGTAAAGAAACTTGAAAGGCACCATCTTAATGGTGCTTTGGTAACTATTGTTATAAGTAAATTCCACTAGTGGAAAGAGTTATTCCCAATGCTTTTGTTGGTCCATCATGTACATGTGCAACATGTCCTCCAAGTTTCGGTTCATTCGTTCGGTCTACCCATCAATCTCCAGGTGATAGGAAATACTAAAGTTAAGTCGGGTTCCCAAGGCCTCTTGGAAACTAGTCCAAAATCATCCAGTAAACATTGATCCTCGATCGGATATAATCCTCTTAGGCATGCCATGCAACCTCAAAATCTCACCGATGAAAACTGTAGCTATGTCAGGTTCCTGATACATCGTACGCACAGGAATAAAATGAGCACTCTTCATCAGAGTGTCGACCACCATGAAAATCAAGTCATGTATCCTTGCCGTAAGTGGCAATCCAACAATAAAATCCATCGAAATAACCTCCCATTTCAAATCTAGAATAGCGTGCAGCTGTAGTAATCCTGTTGGATGTCTATGTTTGGCCTTTACCTGCTGACATTATAGACATCTGGCCACATATTTGACTATGTTTTCCTTCATTCCTTTCTAGAATAATAAGGGTTTAAGATCCGCCCTCATCTTTGTGACTCCCGGGTGAGCCATGTATACTGCTCTATGAGCGTCATTTAGGATCAAGCTCCTCAACTCATCATTTGGTGGTACGTAAATCTGATTTTTAAACCTCAATAATCCATCGTCGTCAAACGTAAATCCTTCAAATCTTGGTACCATCATTGTGTTTTGTTCGATAAAATCCTCGACCTCTTTGTATCATTCATCGTTGCACTGTAAAGTTAGAATCTTTTCACGTAGATTCGTCTGAAGAGGCAACACCGAAAATATGTGTGGTCTCCAACTCAATGCATCTACCACTTGGTTCAATGTTCCTTTTATGTAAGTAATCTTGAAGTCATACTCTCTAAGTAACTCTGACCAACGTTGTTGTCGTGCGTTCAGGTCGCTTTGCATAAAGATGTGTTGTTGTTCATAGTGGTCCATCCTTAGTTCAAATTTTCATCCAACAAGGTAGTGTCTCCAAACCTTCAAGACATATACAATGGATAATAACTCCAAATCGTGTGTCGCATAGTTCTCCTCATGCCTTCTCAGTTTCCTTGAGATGTAAGTGATCACTCGTCTGTCTTGCATCAAGACTCCGCCTAAGCCTTCCTTGGATGCGTCAGTGCATACCAAGAAGTCTGTGTCCATGTCGGGGACCTTTAGTATCATTGTTGTTGTCAACAGCTCTTTGAGCCTCCTAAATGCTTCCGCACATTTCTCGATCCAAACCAAATTCTTGTTCTTCTTCTGCAATTCCATGATTGGATTTGCTATCTTCAAAAATCCCTCGACGAACCTTCGATAGTATCCTGCTAAACCCATGAATCTACACACTTTTGGGACATTCATCGATGCAGGCCATTCCATAATATCCTCGACCTTTGTTGGATCCACGACAATACCTTCGCCAAAGATGACATGCCCTAATTAGTGAATCTTCGATTGATAAAATGAGCATTTGGACAACTTCCCATACAATTTGTGCTCTCTCAGACACTGTAGTACCAAGCACAAGTGCCCATCATGCTCCTCTGTCGTCCAAGATTAAATCAAAATATCGTCCATGAATACTTGGATGAACTTGTCCAAGTACTCACAGAACACCTCGTTCATCAAACTCATAAATACTCCTGGGGTGTTTATCAGTCCAAATGGTAAAATAGTAAACAAGTAATGCCCAAACCTCGTATTAAGGGTGGTCTTAGGAACGTCATCCTCCTAGATCCATAACTAGTGATACCCTGATCACAAATCGATCTTTGAGAACACTGTTTCCCCCTTTATCTGATCGAATAGATCATCAATCCTCGGAAACATATATTGATTCTTGATCATTGCCTTGTTCAAATGACGGTAGTAAATGAAGAGCCTCCACGACTCATGCTTCTTTCATATGAAAATAACAGGCACACCCCACAGTGACACACTTGGACGTATCAGTCCTAGGTCCAGCAACTCCTTCAGTTGCATTCTCAACTCTTGTAGCTCTAGGGTCGACATTCGATAAGGGTTTATAGCTATCAGTTCAATCCCTAGTTTTAGGTTTATAGTAAACTCCAATTCCCCCTCTAGTGGCATCCCAAGTAACTCCTCTGAAAATACATCTGCAAATTTTCTCACTACTGGAAGGTGTTCTAGACCTTTCACTACCCCCTTCTTGTTTAACACAAGGATCGCATAAATATTACATCCCTTGTGCATGTTCTTTCGTAGCTGCAAGGAAGAGATGAACCTCAGGGAAATTCCATGGTTCCGTCCTACAATCATGCGTCTCTATCCCTCATCATCGACCAAGCTCAATTGTTTTGTCTTATAGTTGAGTATCGCCTCATGCGATTCCAACCAATCCATACCAATCATGACGTCAAAGGATCCTAAGATCATGACGTACAGGTTGGCCTTGGTGACAAAATCTCCCAAGTTAAGGGTACAGCCCGTAACCTTCCCTCCAACCTTTTGTTTTGCTCCAGAAGCCATCTCTATGAAGCTAAAATCATCCTGTTTGACTACCTTTTTCTTAATCCTTTTTAGCGTTGCACCATAAATGAAACTCTCAGTGGCACGAAGATCTATCAAAATACTAAGGGTCTAGTCAGCGACGGTACCTAACGTCTCGAGCACAGTCGATTGGTGCTATGCCTGGTGGTTATTCACCGCTGCATGAATTCGATGCACATTGCCCAAATCTCCCATGGTAGTGGGTGTGGCTGATCCAGACGCTCTAGTCCTCTCCACTGGGCATTCATGTTGCTAGTGTGCCTCCCCACACGTCCAACACCCCTTCTTCGGTCCAGTACTCCTGGTACTCGAAGTAGAAGATGACGTCCCACCAGCCTGGAATCCTAGTTTGTTCTACTGAACAGGCCTAAACTGCTGCTACTACAGTTGACACTGTTGTTGATGTTGTGGTCCCCGATAAGGTGTTTTTTGTTGAGGCGTCGGTCGTTGAGGTGTAGTGAAAGTGAATCCCCTTTGGAAGCCATGATATCCTGGCATATTTCTGGCTGGTGTCTGATGCTGTTGTGCACTAGATGACACCTTCCCTGCTGGTCTCACTGAAGTCCTGCTCTGACCCCCGCTGATAATCTCCTCCTCTTCTATGAGGGCCTTCTAGACGACATCATGCAAGGTTTGAGGCATCAGAATCCTAACCTTTGCATGTATGCTTCCATTAAGGCCAAATACAAACCTGTTGACCTTAAGTTTCTCAGTATTAAGATGCGGCGCATACCGAAGTAGCTCCATAAAATAGGCCTCGTACTCATGCACTATACGACCGCCCTTTCGTAAGGTGTTGCACTCATTGAGTTGATGCTCAAAGAATTCCTCTGATAAGTACCTCTCTCAGAACCATTCCTCGAACAATTCCCATGACACGTTGTCGACAGTCATGTTCAAAATTGGTAGGAGCATCTTCCTCCATAGAAGAGTGATCCCCTTCAATTGAAAGACCACCATGTGGACCTTCATGCTGGAGGTCATAAACGTGAAGCGCGAAGCACAATGCCTTGCTCTACAACCATGCCTCAAAGACATCGTCGTCCATGACACTCGTGGACACTAGAAACCAACTCTCTTGAGTTCTCAGTTGATGCTAATGGTACTAACTAGGGCATGCTATGGACCCTCAAGGGTACATGTGCCCTGGCCTCAACTCAGTATCGATGGTGAATCAAGGCCCCTTGACAAAACCTAGAAGTGCCTTGTCAGACCATCATCATCCCTTACAACAAGAGAATCCATCCCATGGACTAGTTCTTCCCCTTTGGGGGTTCGAATCTGAGGGTGTGGGGACTTCTGGAGGCGTTGCACCTCCTTCCACAGCACCATGTTGCAAACCTCTGAGGTGTCCTCTAAATGCGATCACCACATGGACACACTAAGGTTTTTAATTAACATAATGATTAATACTCATGGGTTTACTGCAGTGGAAAGAATAGCAATCCACAGTCGCAAGGTTGAACCCGCTTTGATACCATATGTAGCATCCCCAATCATTACAACTTCATGCGAAGCATAAAGTGCAAATTTTTTTTTTAGGCAAGAAGGCGACGACGACAACAGTTAACCACACAATTGGACAAAACATGCGTAAAACAACAAGGAGAAACTACTACCCACTCGACACAACATGACCTTGCCTACAAGCTAAGGGACAACATCCCCATCCCGACACAACGTCCTCGACGGCCAGTTAACTAGGACCTCGATGGTGCACAACCAAGCACATGAAGGCGTTACCACCCAAATTCCTAACAACTACAACAAACAATGCCCACAATGGGTAGTACATACCCTGGCCAAGTTATCCCTTGCCTCTATCTCGTAGGGCACCCAATGATCCCCTCATCAGGAATCATGTCATCGCCAGGTGATGGGAATGACTACAACCATGGCACAACAGCGTAAATTGACCCTCAACCCCAACTAAGATCAACACACTAGGATATCAAGGACTAACTTAGCACCTGACGACTAGCCTTAGCACCCAATGACAAGTAAGTTGGACAACTAGGACACTCAAGCAACACCGCAAAATCCTTGCGCAACAAAATCAATATGTGCACCTTGAATACAGTTATTAAGGTACATGACTTTTTAAAGGAAAAAAAAAGCAATAAAGAATAGTGGCAATATCATATATAAGGCTAACATATGACCAATAAATTAGTGATACAAGGTAGTGGTATATTAACCATATCAATATATAACCCCTTAAACATTTGTAAAAGGATAATGGCTAACATAAAAAGGTTAATGTGGATTGTTCCAAGATATTCCATCTGTATCTCATAACATAATCATCATTAAGCCAAAAATTTCGTTGGTGTAATCTGTATCTCATTCCATTGTCTAAAGGTCTATCGATGTTTATAAAAATTAAAGGTATAAGGATGCTATCGATGTATAAATAATCATGTTGTCCAAGATATAAAAATGTTGGCAACGCGAAGAGTAATTATAAATATAATTGTGCTGGAAATATTTAATAAGGCATATCTTACCTAAGTTTGACAGTGAGACATTAAACACGCCGAAAAATTCAAACACCAAGAATATGTTTAGCCACGCTGTCAGATATTGTTTAGAGCTAAGATTTGGCTATAAAATATCACTGCCAAATATAAAACTGTTCGGTCCACCAAATCGTTGTCAACAACCACGTTATTAATTGGCTAACCAAACGCAGGAGTCAACACACTATTTGCTGGGAAAAACATGACTGGGTAAAACGCTGTCCAAATTGAAAATCGCAGTGTAATTGGAGGTCGTTGATACAGCCAAATAAAATGCAGACTATCATTTATTCGTTGTGCTTAAACTCTCCCTATAATTGTTGTCTCTTAAAGCCTTGTTGTCCCTTAAGGTAAGAAGGATTCGCTGTCTAAAATTGAAATGGATATGCTTTGCTAAAAAAAACCGGGATTAACAAGATTGCTAACTGTAAAAATCAGTGTCTTGCACAATGAAATTAAGATGACATTGTTGAGTTTAATACGTTGTTTCAATCGTTGTTATGCAGCCAGAATAAAAATGTGATCGTTGATTTTAAATTGCTATTCAGATCGCTTCCATGCCACTTTTAAAAATGTACGTAAAGATGTTATCAACAAATTTTCTAGTTAATTTTGCTAGTGGGAATATGTAGTACGCTCGCAACTCAGTAAAATTCTATACCGTAATATTCTAGTATAGTAAAATTTTATACAGTAAAATATAATCATGTAAATTAAATAAGCTCAGATTTTCCATTACATAAATCGTTGTACATTATACATAACAGAATGGAATAATATTCGTTGTCACGAATTTACTATGGTAAAAATTCAGGATTACAGACCCACCACAGTTTGCTACCTGAAATCAAGGCTACCTGTGACTAATCGTTATCCGAGTCGTTAAGCAAATACAACCATAAAATCCCAAATCGCAGAGGAATTGGTATTAAGACAATTACATAGTTACAGTCGCAGCGGTAAAGGGTATTACAAAAATTACATGGTTACAGTCCCAGAGTTAAAGGTATTACAACAAATACATGGTTACAGTCGTAGAGGTAAAGGGTATTACAACAATTACATGGTTACAAATCGCAGAGGTAATGGGGTCATGTAAGCTGAGTTTAGAGCTTTCCATAATAAATTCGTTGAGTTTACACATTCAAATAAATTCACTGAGGTTATAACATTCAATAATTTAATCTGATGAGTTTATATCCTTATAAAAATGCCCAGAAGTGTAATTCATCTTAATCAAATATACATTGGCAATCTAAACAATCTGACAAGAATTAAAAATTCGCTAGCCAAAATTTTGCCCCCAATCAAACGAAATGCAGTCGAAGAAGTGGCAATCACCAGGAAAACAAACGAACATCAGACTTAATCAAGCAATGAATGCAGTTTGGCAATGGTAAAAACACAGTCTCAATCATCTTCAAGTAGAATGCAGAGGTAAATAAAACTAGTAAAAATCCAGCAAGATATAAAAACGCGGAGTTAAGAAAAACTTTTCCATCAATCAATAAATTTCAGGGTTAATTAATTGCATCAAGGTGCAAGACAACACACTACCTAGAACAACCAGCAGGACTAGACGACTGGAAGGAACATCCTTCGCTAATCATCCGCGCATAGAAAACCAGGGCATTTGGATCCATAGGTCTATTAACACCGAAGTGACGACCGTAGATCCATCTCCTGGCCGACTTCTCAGGCATGGACTGATGAGCTAGGGACGAAGGAAAAAATAAATAAACTGCAAATCATCACAAATAAATAAAACATAGGATGGTCAAGACATGCAGGGATCGAAGGCCAAGGGAAACAATCAATAGTGAGCTTAAGGCTATGGGAAATAAGTTTATCAGTTAAAATGCTAAGTCAAACAAATTCTTTACCCAATAAAAAATACATAATTGGAGGTGTGAGGTGTAATGAGAATCTACCATTCATAATCAAGTAAGCGTACCATACCCTAAGTCGTACACTCTAAGTCATTGTCCTGTGTGCTTCATGCTGCTCCCGCCTGCCGACCGATGAGACTTCATCGGTACCTCTTAGCCAACGCTAGGGGTACTCTTCTTCCCCCTTATCTGTTGGACAACTGAGAGGGGGGGTGAATCCGTTGTTACTGTTCTTAAACAATTATCCTTATTTTAAACTCTTTACAAAGTACTCAATGACAATCACAATAATGCAGGGAAATAAGTAATAGCACATTCAACATCAGTCACACATATGAGATACACAGAGACAGATATTTCCTGAGGAAACCCATAGAGGGTAAAAACCTCTTCTTCTTTATATGATAAGTAATCTTTACATTCTTT
>JASDQU010101094.1:67751-108983 GCA_032191745.1 Picea mariana
TCTTGCAAAACCCAATTCCTTACCAAGGTATCATTAACATGCAACTAGAAGTTTCCCCTCACCCATAACAGATGGGATGGTTCCCTCTTCCAGGCCGAAACTAAGGAGGGAATTCTCTTACAAACTTACATATGTCAAAATGGAACACTTGTTGGAACGAAAGTGATCAGACTAGGGTCCTTCTTAAGTTACCAACAAAAGGTACTGAAGTAGTCTAGAGCATTAGAGGTTTCATCTTCCTGGGAGGGAATAAGTCTCACCCGAAGTGAAATTGAGACAAGAAAGAGAGGGAAGGGTAAGGAGAATACTTATATAGATCTATGAGTTATCGAGATTCATGCTAGTCTTTCACAAGATAAATTAAACCCGTTACAGATATGAAGATTCCCTAATATGGAGATAATAAAGGAGAGTTGTGTCACCATTCAGAATGAAGCAATTCAAGCATATAAGACATAAAATATAATGCATAACAACGTTTGATACATTCAGAAGACTAAATACACAGGATATATTCTGTTGGACAACTGAGAGGGGGGGTGAATCAATTGTTACCATGCTTAAACAATTATGATTATTTTAAACTCTTTACAAAGCACTCAATGATAATCACAATAATGCAAGGAGATAAGTAATAACACACTCAACATCAGTCACACATATGAGATACATAGAGACAAATATTTTCTGAGGAAACCCATAAGGGGTAAAAACCTCCTCTTATTTATATGATATGTAATCTTTACATTCTTTAAATTATCATACATATGAACACCAACTCATAATGAGGCTACAACCTTTGTTTTGCAAGCTGCTACTTGCCGAGAGCACCAACTACTTGGTTTCTCTAGCACCAACTCCTTGGTTTCTCTAGCACCAACTAGAGGGAAGAACCAACTCCCCAAATGTTCCAACACCAACTGAATGGAAGCACCAACTTCCAATCATACAGGCACCAACCTATAAAACAGAGAAGAATAGTTCTCCGTTGCACCACCCTGCCACCCTGGTTTCTCTGGATGCAACCAGATGGAAGCTAAAACTCCCTATGTTCAAGCACCCACTTGAACCTATGAGGACAACAGTCCTCCCTAGATCCTCCCTACCACCCTGAAATATAAGTCTTTTCTAATGAAACTTATCACAAAGATACAATATTTATCATTGGCTTACCAGACATATCACTGCTCTGCTATGCTTCTCTGTTCCCCTGTGTCAATGTCTCTCTGTCTGCATCTTCTTGGGATTTCTGATCTTCTGTTTTTCTCTATAGGAGCACCTCAGACTTCTGTTAGTGTATCACTGTCTTGATGCACACATCCCTTTCACTTTCTTTGTTTCTTCCTTTCATGCTATGTNCAACTCTCTAGTTTCTCTAGCACCAACTAGAAGGAAGCACCAACTCCCCAAGTGTTATAGCACCAACTGGATGGAAGCACCAACTTCCAGTCACAGAGGCACCAACCTGTATAACAGATAACAATAGTTCTTCCTTGCACCACCCTACCACTCTGGTTTCTCTGGCTGCAACCAGATGGAAGCTACAACTCCCTTTGTTCAAGAACCCACTTGAACCTCTGAGGAAAACAGTCCTCCCTAGCACCTCCCTTTCACCCTAAAATATAAATCTTTTCTAATGAAACTTATCACAGTGATACAATATTTATCATTGGCTTACTAGGCTTATCACTATTCTGCTATGTTGCTCTGCTCTCCTGTATCAATGTCTCTTTGTCTGCATCTTCTTGGGATTTATGATCTTCTGTTTTTCTTTACAGGAGCACCTCAGCCTTCCTTTAGTGTCTCATTGTCTTGTTGTACACATGCCTTGTGCTTTCTTTGCTTCTGCCTTTCATTCTATGTGCACCAACTCCATACCATGCACTATTCCTCTTCACTCTATTTCAGTTGTTGCACACTCCTCCTTCTACACTCTTGAATCCCTCACAACAACAACAACCCATCTCTTCTTTGTTCTTCATACTTATAGTCTCTGTGCACCTTCTGCATGCTCTCTTTCCATGCTTATGCATCCTCTCTCCATGTCAAGTGCTCTGCTTGATCATCATCACAACTCTTCAGCTTCCCTGGAAGTTAGATCTATCTGTCAATTGCCCCTACGAACAGTCTTCATTCCACTGGCAGATTCCTTGAGACTCTTCATCTTCTATGGAAATCACTCAGAAGTCTCTTCGAGTCCTCTGGCAGAAACTATCAGTCATTTCTAGCAGTTACACTCTAAAGTCCAATAGTAGCCCTCCGATCTTATTCAAATTCATCTACACCATTGAATTGACTTCATTGAATCTTACGTTCATTTCGCCATTTCAAAATTTCGGCATTTAGAAATTCAGCATTCATGTGATCAAGTGTCTCGACACTCCAAATCGCGAACCCCAAAATGGAGCTTGGTTACACTACCTCCTTCCTCCATCTTCCGCAGATGTGACCACTGGTTGTGACCACAGTCTTACTCAAAACTGCATTTCGGCACTTCGAGACTTCTATTGTGTGGCATCTTGACTCTCCAAGTCGTGATATCTGAAACTCTAACATGGAGCTTAGCGGGACTAGCTTCGATCATTTCAAAATTTCGTATTTCGACATTTCGTGATTTCGCATGTCGCGAATTCTTGTTGCAAGGTATCTCGACTCTCCAAGTTGCAGTCCTTGAAATTCTAAAATGGAGCTTGCCAATTCGAGCTCTTCTCTACAGCTCTTCGATCTCCAGATCAACAGTCCACATTCTATGGTGATCAGACGGCTATCCTCTGCCCCGAGACTTCATCCTTCAGGACTTTGGGGGAGTGATGGAGTTAAAACTCCCAAAGCAAAAACTCTCGTAGTGAGGTCAGTCTTGTGTCACTCGATAACGTGTCATCACCCAAGTGGCTGCCACATGTCACTCAGAATTATGAATTCCAGTGGCCTAAAATGCCAAATCAACTTGACACTTTCCGTTGTCTAATCATGCCATGTGTCAGTCTTCCACCTGTCCTTTCTGACGTGGTCTACCACATTCACTTCCTTCTTCTGGGATTTCAGCGTTTTGCATTTTTTGATTCCGGGACTCCTGATGATGAAGAATCTTGACTCTTCCAACTCCCGGTATCTGAAACTCCAAAATGGATTCAGATCAACTGTATTTCAGCATTTCACATTTCGCCTTTTCGGGACTCCTATGATGAAGAGTCTTGGCGCTTAACTCCTCCAACTCCCAATATCCGAAGTTCCGAAATAGAGTTGAATCAAAGATCTGGTATTTCCTTGTTTCGCATTTCATCGATTGGACATTTCAGAACTCCTGTGGTGAAGTGTTTTGACACTTCAACTCCCGGTATCCGGGACTCTGAAATGGAGTTATTTCCCAGTATGTGAAATTCTTTGTTGATGTGCCTCTTTCGGGATTTTGGGATTCTGGATTTCGCAACTCCAGGACTCCTGTGTTGAAGATTCTTAACTCTTTACTTTTCAATCTCCCAGCATATGAAATCTCGGTATCCGATACTCTGAAATGGAGTCGGATCATCTTTTCGGCTTTTCGCACTTCATGACTTCGAGACTCCTATAGTGAGAATTATTGACATCTCCATCTCCCGGTATCTGAAATCCTAGTATCTGATACTCTGAAATGGAGTCGGATCAACGCTTTGATCTTGCCTTTCGATCACTATTGTTCTTCCTTGCCTGCCAGTTTTCCATCAAATAAACAAGAACACTCTTGCACTCTCCGTGCACCTCTGCACTATCTCTTCTGAGCTTACATTGTCCATGTTTTTCCATCGTTGCATACTCTGATCTTGCCATCAATGACAAGCATACCTTCCTGTAAACATTCCAACAATCTCCTCCTTTGGCATTGATGGCAACACTGAACAACTGCACTAATCTGTTTGGACCTCCAAATGTAGCATCTGGTCTGGACCACTCCTTTTTCTCCCCCTTTGACATCAATGTCAAAGAAAACATGCTCCCCCTGAGCTGTTGCAGTAATTTTAGGAGGTATCAGATATTCAATCAATATAAAACACCCCCTAACAGGATGGACTATCTTAGGTGTGAGACGGAATGACACCCAGCTTCTGTTGGAGATATTCAAATGGTGTCTTGGCTAGGGGTTTAGTAAAGATGTCTGCAACTTGTTCTGTGGTTGAAATGTAATGGACTTGAACAACCTGATTGGTGACCTGCTCTCTCAGAAAATGGTATTTTATGGGAATATGCTTGGTCTTGGAGTGGAATACAAGATTTTTGGACACACTGATGGCACTAGTGTTATCACAATGAATTGGGATCGGTGCAGCGTATTTTACCTCCAAGTCTGCAAGTGTCTGAATCATCCATAATACCTAAGTGCAACAAGTAGCAGCAGCAATGTACTCTGCCTCTATAGTTGATAAAGAAATGGAACTTTGCTTTTTACTAAGCCATGCTACTAATGAGTCACCCAGGAAGAATGCTCCTCCACTGGTGATTTTTCTCTCATCAACACAGTTTGCCCAGTCTACATCTGAATAAGAAGTTAACTGAAAATTCTAATTTATGGGATACCACAGACCATAAGTCATTGTTTCTTTCAAATACCTGAATATCCTTTTGACAACTAGTAAATGACTTTGTTTAGGTGCAGACTAATATCTTCCTACCATTCCAACAACATGCATTATGTCTAGGTGAGATGCTGTGATGTACAGAAAGCTGCCTATCATTGACCTATATGAACTCTGAACAACATCAGGTGAGTCATCATCCTTGCTTAATTTTCATCTAGTAACCATAGGTGTGCCCATAGGTTTAGAATCTTCCATTTGAAACCTTTTCAACATTTCCCTTAGATATTTTTCTTGAGAAATGAACATCCCTTCAAACCTTTGAGTAGTTTGCAAACAAAGAAAAAATGATAGTTCACCTATAATAGACATTTCCAACTCAGACTCCATGACAGAAGTAAACCACTTTACCAATGAATCCTTATTACATCCGAAGATGATGTCATCTACATAGACCAAAACAATGAGCAAATCATCACCCTCTGTTTTGATATATAGATTGTTGTCAACAGTTCCTCTCTTGAACCCTTTGTCTTTGAGATACATATCCAGTCTGTGATACCAGGCTCGAGGAGATTGTTTTAACCCATATAAATCTTTCTTCAGCTCGCATACTAAGTGTTAGCGACATTTCTTGTCCTAGGCACAAGAGTATTCGGGTCTGCAAGTTGTACAAGGAGCACCCAAGCGCAGCATGGAAAAATCTTGTTTCAAGCTTCCAGCCAGTAAGTGAGCAAAATTATATTGACGACGGTCCAGATCCTTTCATAAGAGCAGATCGACAGTCAACGAGAAATCGCGGATAGTAGATTTGTGTCGAGATTATCCCAAATAGATCGCGCCCATATTGTATGCAGGGAAGAATAATAGTCATCCATCCGAGGGATGCATGGCGCGAGATCCAGTTGCGTCGTCTTTTCAGCAGTCGTGAGTTCAAGGGGTGAAGGTTTTATGTCATTGTACATTTTGAAACCCTGAACCCCGAAGTGCCGATGGCGCCCAAAGTCAGGCCCGTAGTATCAAGGGGCAGTCTCAGCCGTCTATCTGAAGCGGACACCTGGCGTGCAATTAGGCTCCCTGCCTTTTCTCCCATCGCAGTTTCGAAGCACAAGTAGCAACTCCCTCATATCCCCGATGCAGGAAGTAACTAGAGCGAACAGGACCTGGGGCCCACAGCAGCGTCGGGAGAGTTTAGGACCATCAGATTTGGAGGATATGTGGCACCCAATTGAGTCGTCTCGGCGTTTCGCCCATCGCAACTATGATAAGCAAGGTCCAGCATCGTCGTATTCCCAATGCATGAGGTGTTGGGAGTGTCCAGGACCCGGGCCCACACCATCACCGAAGTGCGTTCAGGACCGTCAGATCTAGAGGGGCGCGTGGCACCAGATTAATGCGCCTCGGCGTTTCACTCATCGCGATTTCAAGAAGCAAGGATTAGCTCCTTCCCATTTGCGAACACCGAGGGTGCCTTGGGGATAAGCACGTGGTCGCAGCCCGTGGTCACTTGGGAAAGAAAAGAGTTGCTCAGGAAGGGCCGAAGGCATCGTGTATGTTCACAGAAGGAATTACCACAATCTCCAATTGCCATTTGATCCGACCTCGGTCCTGGTTTTCGCTTGGAGTAAATGAAGGCGAGAAAGGGTGGTTGAAACCTCTCCTCATTCATTAAATGTGAAGAATGGAGGGTTTGGCAAGTGGACTGATCGAGAGGGTCCTGTGTACCCATTTTTCCAGAGAAGCCATGCCGAGTTATCGACTAGCCGGAGGAGGTCTGCACACGCTAGCTCAGCATTTACCAGCTCAGTTACTCCTCCCCTGCAAAGACCATGCGAAGTTAAGGAGACGTCTGACGAAGGACTTCCGCCCGAAGATTGATTGAAGAGATGCTACACCTTGGAGGGAAAGCGCGCCTCTGTTGGGAAAATCTGCCCAAGTATATGTACTCATTTTTTGCATTTTTGAAGGTATCGATGGTTGAGCAAGGCTCCCGATTGTAAAGTTTTGATGAAGCGCTAGTCGCTCTGGTTAATGTATAAGGCATTTGAGACTTCTTACTTTATGGATGTCAGCCTCTTTTCCATCTCTTTTATACTGTGTTAGAACAGATCGGAATTGGAGGATCCAGTTGAGTTGCAGTTGTTATAGGATGATGTAGGTTGGATCATTGTAACAGTTACATTGTTTCTAATTGGTTCCTGTTATTTTCGTAGTGCTAAATGACTTATAATTGGAGGATCCATTTGAGTCACTCTTTAGCTCCTTGAAGCTCTGGACCAAGAGGATCGTGGCTTCTGAGTTTTTCATCCTCAAGCTTCCGAAGGCTTGTCGCTCGAGGCAGTCTTGCTCACCCTTCTCACAAGTCTTCCCTTTGTCACCCTTTAATTCATTTACTGATAGAAGTTGGATCAAGACCTCCCTTGCTGCATACATACCAGGCCCAGTCTCCTGAGTCAAATTTTTATCTTCTTGAGTCTTTACCCATTTGATCACCCTATTTATTAAACCGTGACATAAAAGCTGATGGGCGTCGGGCTCGGCTCCTACAAGAAATCTAGGAGTGACTTTTGACGCTAACACTAAGTCAAGGTTATCAAACAGTTTGAAACCCTCTAGTTGTTCCATATACACTTCTTCATTTAAATCTCCATTTAGAAAATCTGACTTGAAATCCATTTGATAAACTTTAAACCCTTTATGACAAGCATAGGCAAGAAATATTCTGATAGCTTCTAACCTTGCTACAGGCACAAATGTTTCATCAAAATCCATTCCTTCTATTTGAGCATAGCCTTTATAGACCAACCTTTCTTTGTTCCTGACAACTTGTCCCTACTCATTCAACTTATTCTTAAAGATCCATTTGGAACCAATGAAATTTTTACCTTCCGATCTATGAACCATCTCCCACGTATTGTTTTTCTCAATCTGATAAAGTTCATCATTCATTTCTTTAACCCAATGTTCATCTTTGCTAGCTTCATTAAAATTCTTGGGTTCCAGCATGGATATGAAATCTATATGTGATTGTTCAGTGTTTTTTATTAGCTTTCTCTTGGTTTGTACACCTTTGTCTTTTTCACCAATTATCTGACTTGCAGGATGATTCTTTTGAGTGATTCTGGAGGAGGAATTTGATGTTGTCTGTTGATTTGAGTATTTTTGAGTGTCTGTGTATTCATCTGATTTAGAGTCTTCGTTTTATGATTCTTGGACCTATTCATCTACGACTTTAGCTCTGTCTTCTATAGAAGACTCATTACTGTACACCTCTCTTGCTGGGATTCCTTCATTGACTTTTACGTCAATACAGTGAACCATTTATGCAGCCTCTTATTATAGCATCTGTATCCTTTATTGTTTGTAGCATACCCCAGGAAGATACCTTCATCATCCCTGTCATCATATTTTCCAAGGTTCTCATCATTATTCTTTATGTAGCATTTACTCCCAAAGACTTTGAAGTGTTTAATTGAAGCAGGTCTCCCAAACCACTGTTCATAAGGTGTCTTGTCACTTTGTGGTCTGAGGTGGGCTTTGTTAAGAACATGGACTGATGTATGTATTGCTTCTACCCAGTAGGTTTGACCAATTTTATTCTCATTCATCATTGACCTGGCCACTTCCTGCACTATTTTGTTTTGCCTCTCAACTACTCCATTTTGTTGTGGAGTTCTTGGGATTGTGTATTCTCTATTGAACCTGTGCTTATCACAAAATTCATTGAAGTCACTTGACACAAACTCTCCTCCTCGGTCTGATCTTACTTCCCTTAACCTCTTGCCTGTTTGAGTCTCAGTTAAATCCTTAAATATTTTAATCTTCTCAAATGCTTCAGATTTTTCCTTGAGAAAGGAAACCCAAGTAAGTCTGGAGTAATCATCAATAATTAGCATGAAGTAGTTTTCTTTCCCTATGCCTTCCTGTCTTGATGGTCCACATAAATCCATATGAACTAG
Organism: Picea mariana; assembly: GCA_032191745.1. Taxonomy (NCBI): domain Eukaryota; kingdom Viridiplantae; phylum Streptophyta; class Pinopsida; order Pinales; family Pinaceae; genus Picea; species Picea mariana. The sequence goes on from JASDQU010101094.1 coordinate 76,261, forward strand.
TTGGAGTGGTTTCTCTATTGAAGTAAATCTCTTGGACTTAAACCGTGTCATGTTTAGCTTTCCTACTTGGCAGGGTTTACACATTGAATCTTGGGGCTTTGATATTCTCGGAAGATATTTTACTGCCTCGAGATTTTTGAGTTTGATTAAGTGGTCAAAGTTTAGATGTCCAAGTCTCCTATGCCATAACCATCTTTCATCATGTTTGATTAGATGACATTCTACTCTATTTTCTTTCAGCACATATACATTATTTTATGTCCTTATGCCTTTGGCCACCACTTGTCCTGAGTTTATAGACTTTATTTTGCAGTCCTTGGACGTGAACACCACTTCACATCCTCTGTCACACATTTGACTTACACCGAGAAAATTATGTTTCAGCCCATCTACAAGTAGAACATCTTGGGATTTTCCTTTTCCATTATTTAACCTCACCATCCCTTTACCCTTTATTTTACCTGGAGCATCATTTCCAAAGGTTACGTTTCCTGATTTGCTTTCACTTGGAGATAGAGATTTACCTCTATCTCCTGTCATATGTTTGGAGCATCCACTGTCTATATACCAAGGGTTCATTTTTCTTTGAGCTCACAACACTAATCCACACTTGTCACTTTCTTTCTTCTTCCAAAACATGACATTTTCAGCAGGGGAATTTAAATCTGGTTCATAGTTCTTTAATCGACAATCAACATAGTTATGTCCATAATTATGACAGATGTAGCACTCAATATCATTGTTCAATAGGTCAAAATTATTGTTACAGCGTTGTCTACTCATTAACTGTTGATTATTTCTTGACCTCCTTAATTGCATGTCCCTAGACTTAATTTGGCAATTTGTAATCTGTGAAGGTTTGTTACTTGGTTGCATCATTCTTTGTTGTGACAAGTATTTATTCCTTTGAAATCTTAATTGATCGTGTCTAAGTCTTAAGGAACAATTTACATCTTTGTGACCAAAGTTAGAACAGTAAAAACAATAGCCATAGAACCATTCTTTGTACCTGGAAAATGGTTGTCTTCTTTGAGCAAATCAATTTCTTCCATGCTGATGATGTCTTTCAGTAGGGAGCGCATTATATCATTGTTCTACAGATTCAATCCTGGCAGCTTTTTCTTTACTCGTCCTGGGCGGCTGATTGTCTTCCTTTATTTCTGCAGGTTTGTTGTTGTCATTGGTTGTATATTTGACAAACTTGATGGGTTCTTCGTTTCTTGGCTTACCACTACTTGATCCTTCTTCATAACCCAAACCAGTCTTAAGCTTTGGATTCCTTTGTTGATTTAGAATGGTGGCTAATCCTTCTGAGGCTTTGATACTTGACAAATTTTGATTATACAAAGCTTGAAACTTCTCCATCTCATTCCTAGTTTTCACTACTTCTTGTTCTAATGCTTCACATCTTGCCTTCTTTTCTGATAACTGTCATTTCAGAATGTCTTTGATTTTCTTTTCCTCTTCTAATTCTAATTTTAGTAGGACAAGGTCTTCATTAGGTTCTTTACTGTCTTTCTCGAACTATATCAGCAATTGTCTTTGCTTTATGTTCTTAATTCTTAGTCTGTCAATCTCTTGCAATGCACTGATCAGTTCTCCTTCCATGTCAACCACAACTTCTTCTTCATTAACACCACTTCCTGTGATGTTATTATCATAATCCTCTTTGGCCATAAGTATGAAGTCATTTAGTTTATCTTCAATAGAGGAGTCATTGTCTTCATCATCTAAAGGATCATCATCATTGTTTATGCAAAGACTTTTCTTCTTAAAGTTATTATCTTTAAAGAAATTTATGTGTTTGTGCTTCTCCTCATCATCACCTGTCTAATCCTTTCCTTTGTGGGGACATTTATTTTCAAAATGACCTATCCTACCATAGTTGAAACATTTGAAAGGCAGTTTACCTTTGTATTTGTCTAATCCCTTCTTTAGTCTCTTCACAAATTTTTCTTCAATTTCATCGGGCTCAGAATCCTCATTCTTGTCTGCTTTAAATGATGCTTCTCTAGAGGTGGGTTTATATTTAACTATTCTCATTTCATATGCAGTCAATGTTCCTAGAAGTTGATCAAACTCAAAGGTTTTTAGATCATTAAGTTCTTCTATAGCAGAGACCTTCGGGTTGAACCTATCTGGGAGAGATCTCAAAATTTTCTGAAGTAAAGAAGGTTCCTCAATTTTTTCACCAAGTGCTTTCATTACATTTACCATTTCTTCTACTCTCAGAAAGTATTTTCCAACAGTTTCATCTTCCTTCATTTTCAGCTGTTCAAACTGTATTATGTAGGTTTGAAGCTTGGTGTCCTTTACTTTTTCATTACCTTCATAACTGTTGATGAGATTGTCCCACATTTCTTTGGCAGTTCCTAGGTGCATAACTTTTACGAATTCTACTTCTGCAAGCCCACTCAAGATAGCATTCATAGCCTTAGCGTTGAAACTAAATTCTAGCTTGTCATCCTTATTAGCTAGTACAACTGGATTTACATAACCAGTATCTACCACATCCCAGACATCTGCACCTAAAGCCATTATGTAGGTTCTCATTCTAACTTTCCAGAAGGAAAAGTTTGTTCCATTGAACATAGGGGCCTTATTGGTTGAATTTCCTTCATGGCTTGACATGTTTAAGCTCTTGGATCTACCCTTAGATAAAAGGGGTCGGCTATGATACCAATTGTTGGACAACTGAGAGGGGGGGTGAATTAGTTGTTACCATGCTTAAACAATTATCCTTATTTTAAACTCTTTACAAAGTACTCAATGACAATCACAATAATGCAGGGAAATAAGTAATAGCACATTCAGCATCAGTCACACATTTGAGATACACAGAGAAAAATATTTCCTGAGGAAACCCATAGAGGGTAAAAACCTCTTCTTCTTTATATGATAAGTAATCTTTACATACTTTACATTATCATACATATGAGCACCAACTCATAATGAGGCTGCAACCTATGTTTTGCAAGCTGCTACTTGCTGAGAGCACCAACTCTCTGGTTTCTCTAGCACCAACTCCCCAAGTGTTCTAGCACCAACCGGATGGAAGCACCAACTTCCAATCACGCAGGCACCAACCTGTATAACAGAGAACAATAGTTCTCCCTTGCACCACCCTGCCACCCTGGTTTCTCTGGTTGCAACCAGATGGAAGCTACAACTCCCTTTGTTCAAGCACCCACTTGAACCTCTGAGGACAAAAGTCCTCCCTAGCACCTCCCTTCCACCCTAAAATATAAATCTTTGCTAATGAAACTTATCACAGTGATACAATATTTATCATTGGCTTACCAGGCTTATCATTGTTTTGCTATGCTGCTCTGCTCTCTTGTATCAGTGTCTCTCTGTCTGCATCTTCTTGGGATTTCTGATCTTCTGTTTTTCTCTACAGGGGCACCTTATCCTTCCTTTAGTGTCTCACTGTCTTGTTGTACACATGCCTTTTTCTTTCTTTGCTTTTTCCTTTCATGTTATGTGCGCCAACTCCATACCATGCACCATTCCTCTTCTCTCTATTTCAGGTGTTTCTCACTCCTCCTTCTACACTCATGAATTCCTCACAACAACAGAAACCCATCTCTTCTTTGTTCTGCATACTTATAGTCTCTGTGCACCTTCTACATGCTCTCTCGCCATGCTTCCGCATCCTCTCTCCATGTCAAGTGCTCTGCCTGATCATCATCACAACTCTTCAGCTTCTCTGAAAGTTAGATCTATCTGTCAATTTCCTCTACGAACAGTCTTCATTCCATTGGCAGATTCCTGGAGACTCTTCAGCTTCTCTGGAAATCACTCAGAAGTCTCTTCGAGTCCTCTGGCAGAAACTATTAGTCATTTCTAGCAGTTACACTCTGAAGTGCAACAGTATCCCTCCGATCTTATTCAAATTCATCTACACCATTAAATTGACTTCATTGAATCTTACGTTCATTTCGTCGATTCGAAATTTCTACATTTGGCAATTTAGCATTTGTGTGATGAAGTGTCTCGACACTCCAAGTCACGAACCCCGAAATCGAGCTTGGTTACACTACATCCTTCCTCCATCTTCTGCAGACGTGACCACTGGTTGTGACCGCAGTCTTATTCGAAACTGCATTTCGCAATTTCGCGTTTTGGCACTTCAGGACTTCTGTTGTGTGGCGTCTCGACTCTCTGAGTCGCGATCTCTGAAACTCCAACATGGAGGTTAGTTGGAATAGCTTCGATCATTTTGGAATTTCATATTTCAGCATTTCGCGATTTTGCATGTCGCGAATTCTTGTTGCAAGGTATCTCGACTCTCCAAGTTGCGATCTCCGAAATTCTGAAATGGAGCTTTCTCTTCGATAGTTCCAAGGTATCTCGACTCTTCTCGATAGATATTCGATCTCTAGATCAACGGTCCACATTCTGTGGTGATCGGACGGCTATCCTCTGCCCCAGGACTTCATCCTTCGGTACTTTGGGGGAGTGATGGAGTTAAAACTCCCAAAACAAAAACTCTCAGAGTGAGGTCAGTCTTGTGTCACTCGATGATGTGTCATGACCCGAGTGGCTGCCACATGTCACTCAGAATTGTGAATTCCAGTGGCCTGAAATTCCAAATCAACTTGACACTTGTCGTTGTCTGATCATGCCACGTGTCATAGTCTTCCGCCTGTCCTTTCTGACATGTCTGCCACATTCACTTCCTTCTTCCGGGATTTCAGCGTTTTGCATTTCGTGATTCCAGGAGTCCTGATGATGAAGAATCTTGACTCTTCCAACTCCTGGTATCCGAAACTCCGAAATGGAGTAAGATCAACTGTATTTCGGCATTTCGCATTTCTCCTTTTCGAGACTCTTGTGGTGAAGATTCTCGGCGCTTAACTCCTCCAAATCCTAGTATCCAAAGTTCCGAAATGTAGTTGAATCAAAGATCTGGTATTTCCTTGTTTCACATTTCGAAGATTCGGCATTTCGGCACTACTGTGGTGAAGTGTTTCGACACTTCAACTCCTGGTATCCGGGACTCCGAAATGGAGTTATTTCCTGGTATGTGAAATTCTTTGTTAATGTGCCTCTTTTGGGATTTCGAGATTCCAGATTTCGCAACTCCGGGACTCCTGTGTTGAAGATTCTCAACTCTTGACTTCTCAATCTCCTGGTTTCTGAAATCTCGGTATCTGATATTCTGAAATGGAGTCAGATCATTTTTTCGGATTTTTGCACTTCGCGACTTCGGGACTCCTGTAGTGAGAATTCTTGACATCTCCATCTCCTGGTATCCGAAATCCTGGTATCCAATACTCCGAAATGGAGTTGGATCAATGCTTTGATCTTGCCTTTCGATCACTGTTGTTCTTCCTTGCCTGTCGATTTGCCATCAAATAAACAAGCACACTCTTGCACTCTTCGTGCACCCCTGCACTATCTCTTCTGATCTTACGTTGTCCATGTTTTTCCATCGCTACATACTTTGATCTTGCCATCAATGAAAAGCATACCTACCTGTAAACATGCCAACATTATCCCCCCGAGCCGCAAAGGGGCCACACACACTAAAACAAAGAGCAGCTAGCTCCCAGCTTGCCTCGCAAGGCCAAGCTACCACTCCTCACCGAGATGGGTATCCCAACTCCCACAAGCTAAGTCAGTCATGTCTAAAATTATGCAGTGTAATGTTACGCATAACAGAAGAGCTCCATCATCCTCCTCCGCCCTCCTCTATATATATTTTCAAAGTCAATTACTTTCCCAAAATCCCTTTTAATTAATTGTTCCAAAATTTTAATTCATAATAATCCTCCCGGTACAAGTGTCACCCATCCCCTTCATCGCACCATAAATTAATTTCCTTAATTAATTAATTACCCCTATTTCCCTCACCCACCTAAAATCATTCCTAGACCGCTCCTTGGTGTCCCCATATTCCCTTACAAGTTTTAATGACTTTCCCCCTTACTAATTTACTAGTTGAGTTAATTTAGAAATTTCTTAAATGATAGATACCTTACTAAGTTAAACTTTCTGTTTTTTGCTTGTGTTTCCCCTTTCTTTTTATGTTTCCCGCTTTTTCCTAGTTTCCTAATTCTTTTAGATTTCCCTCTTTCCCTTTTCCTTTAAAACTCAAATTGGCAAGTGTAGAAAATTAACCTTTTCCATTTTTCCTTTTTAATTAATAAATTTTAATTAGCATAAGTGACAAAACAATTTTTTCCCCTCTTTCCCCTTTTTTAAATTTTATCCCCCAAAAGATTTTTATAAATTAAATGAATTACTTACCCCCTTCTCATCACATGATTAATGATGATTATCATTATTATTTATTTATTTTTATTTTTATTTTTATTTTTTTATATAAATAGATAAAAAAAATTATCACAGGTATCACTTAGACCTAGACTTTATTTTCCTAGGCTAGGCGACATTTTATTAGGGGAAATATTTTACATCTTTCTTATCACATTATTCATCCTAAGACCATCTAGGTTTATCCATTTATTAATTAACAATGTGACATGCCCTTTAGGATGCACTAGGTGCTCCAAGGGTGCCACTCGCCTCAATCTATTTCCCTTGTGCGACGTGCCCTTCCGGACGCACTACGTGCTCCAAGGGTGCCACTCGCCTCTTTCCATTTTTCTTACGCGACGTGCCCTTCAAGACTCACTAAATTCTCCAAGAGTGCCACTCACCTCTTGAATGACTTGGTAGACATCAAAAACCCCTGGAGTCAATACACCGCCAGGTGATCTTGTGGGAGACTAAGGGCCTCTAAGGAATAAGGCCCCTGCCTTATTGCATGCCCCTTAGAATAGTCATGAGTGACTATCGTAGTCGGCCCTCATGGCATCATGGGTCTTCTCGAACTAGGTAATCATTAACCTACAGTTCGATCCACGGCGAGAGTGCTAGTAGGATGTGGCAAGGAAGTTATCCACACCTCTCCCTTAATGTCTCTGGTAGTCGTGCGTGACCCCTCTACTCCACATGTGAGTCTAGTCGACAAGCTATCATCGGTCTACATCATCAGTGAATCAAGTCAGAAATACAATCAATCATCCTAACATCTAATCAGATGTGCATATGTCATATCAACAATAATAAACCCAATATTCCACTCCCTGACTCGATCCAGAGTCCAAGGGGTTTCATCGATGCCTTTGCATCCTCGAGGTCCAACATCCTGCACACTCAGGAAAATCGAGTCAATATCACATGTCTATGTCAATACAATAACATAACATGTCATCAATCCATAACGCCTCATAATCATAATTAGCGGCCAATAGTATAAAATCCGAATCACTTGCAAGAAAGTGTCCTCAAAGAATAAGTGCACTCAAAGCGTGTAAGAGTGGGATGTTACATACACCCCCACTTGGTCTAAAATTCATCTTGAAGTTTCACAGTATATAAGGGCCGAAATAATGTGTATCACAGTATCATAAGTCTATCTATCAAACAAAAAATGGAAACTATTGGCGCATATCATATGCGTCCTCCCAGGTCGCCCAGTGCAGACTATAGTGGTCCCACTGGACCTTGACCTAATCTACCGTTCGACGTCGTAGTCATCAAACGCGATGATACAGGATGTGGATCGGCTCATCCATGAGTGCCCCCCTCTATTGATACCTGCAAGGGACTCATGTCAATAACATGTGTAGGATCACTAATATAATGTCTCAAAACAGATACGTGAAAAAAATCATGCATACGCCTCAAAGAATCAAGCAAGGCTAGTCGATAGGCCATGGGCCCCTTTCTTTCCATGATCTCGAAAGGTCCCACGAACCTAGGTGAGAGTTTATCTACCTTTCCAAACTTGATCGAAATATTATGTGGTTTTATCGGCAATAAGACTCGATCACCAACTTCATAACTACGGGCGACATGGTGCACATCAACTTGACTCTTCTGTCGATCCTTCGCTTCTTTAATACTTTGTCTTATTTTTTGCATTTTCTCTTCCATTTCTTGGATCACTTCTGGTCCCACTAGGACCCTATCCTCAATCCTATCCCAGCTCAAAGGCATCCGACATGGTCGCCCGTAAAGAAACTCGAAAGGCACCATCTTAATGGTGCTTTGGTAACTATTGTTATAAGCAAATTCCACCAGTGGCAAGAATTCTTCCCAACGCTTTTGTTGCTCCATCATGTACATGCGCAACATGTCCTCCAAGTTCTGGTTCATTCATTTGGTCTGCCTCTCAGTCTTCGAGTGATACACAGTACTAAATTTAAGTCAGGTTCGAAGGGCCTCTTGGAAACTAGTCCAAAATCATCCAATAAACACCGATCCTCGATCAAATATAATCCTCTTAGGCACGCCATGAACCTTCGCAATCTCACTAATGAAAACTCTAGCTATGTCAGGTGCCTGATACGTCGTATGCGCAAGAATAAAATAAGCATTCTTCGTCAGAGTGTCGACTACCACAAAAATTGAGTCATGTCTCCTTGTTGTCAGTGGAAATCCAACAATAAAATCTATCAAAATAACCTCCCATTTCGATTCTGGAATAGCGTGCGGCTGTAGTAATCCTGTCGGATGTTTATGTTTGGCCTTTACCTGCTGGCATTCTAGACATCTAACCACATCATTGACTATGTCTTCCTTCATTCCTTTCCAGAAGAAGAAGGGTTTAAGATCCACCCTCATCTTCATGACTCCCGAGTGAGCCATGTATATTGCTCTATGAGCCTCATTTAGGATCAAGCTCCTCAACTCGTCGTTCGGTGTTACGTAAATATGATTTTTAAACCTCAATAATCCATTGTCATCAAACTTAAATCCTTCAAATCATGGTCCCATCATTGTGTTTTGTCCAATAAAATCCTTGACCTCTTTGTACCAGTCATCGTTGCACTATAAAGTTAGAATATTTTCATGTAGATTTGTCTAAAGAGGCAACACCGAAAAGATGAGTGGTCTTCGACTCAATGCATCTGCCACTCGGTTCATTGTTCCTTTTATGTAAGTAATCTTGAAGTCATACTCGCTAAGTAACTCCGACCAACATTGTTGTCGCGCGTTTAGGTCTCTTTGTGTAAAGATGTGTTGTAGTTCACAGTGGTCCATCGTTAGTTCAAATTTTYGTCCAACAAGGTAGTGTCTCCAAACCTTCAAGGCATATACAATGGCTAATAACTCCAAATCGTGTGTTGCATAGTTCTCCTCATGCCTTCTCAGTTTCCTTGATATGTAAGCGATCACTCATCCGTCTTGCATCAAGACTCCGCCTAAGCCTTCCTTGGATGAGTCAGTGCATACCAAGAATTCTGCATCCATGTCAGGGATGTTTATTATTGGTGTTGTTGTCAACAGCTCTTTGAGCCTCCTAAATCCTTCCACACATTTCTCTGTCCAAAAAAACTTATTATTCTTCTTCTGCAATTCCGTGATCAAATTTTCTATCTTCAAAAATCCCTCGACAAACCATTGATAGTATCCTGCTAAACCCATGAAGCTACACACTTCTGAGACATTTGTCGGTGCAGGCCATTCCATAATAGCCTCGACCTTTATTGGATCCATGAAGATACTTTCACCGAAGATGACATGCCCTAAGTAGTGAATCTTCGATTGATAAAATGAGAATTTGGACAACTTCCCATACAATTTGTGCTCTCTTAGACACTATACTACCAAGCACAAGTGCTCGTCATGCTCCTCTATAATCTGAGAGTAAATCAAAATATCATCAATGAATACTTGGACAAACTTTCCCAAGTACTCGCAAAACACCCCGTTCATCAAACTCATAAATACCCATGGGGTGTTTGTCAGTACAAATGATAAAATAGAAAACTCGTAATGTCCAAACCTCGTATTAAGGGTGGTATTATGGATGTCAACCTCCTGGATCCATAACCGGTGATACCCTGATCGCAAATCGATCTTTGAGAACACCGTCGCCCCCTTCATCTGATCGAACAAATCATCAATCCTCGGCAACTGATACTGATTCTTGATCGTTGCCTTGTTCAAATGATGATAGTCAATCCAAAGCCTCCATGACCCATGCTTATTTCATATGAAAATAATAGGCGCACCCCACGATGACACACTTGGATGTATCAGTCCTAGGTCCAACAATTCCTTCATTTGCATTCTCAACTCTTGTAACTCCAAGGTAGACATCCAATAAGGCATTCTATCTATCGATTTAGTCCCCGGTTTTAGGTCTATAGTAAACTCCAATTCCCTCTCTGGCGACATCCCAAGTAACTCCTTCGGAAAGACGTGTGCAAACTCTATCACTACTGGAAGGTGTTCTAGACCTTCCGCTACCCCCTTCTCATTTAACATAAAGATTGCATAAAGCTTACATCCCTTGCACATGCTCTTCTGTAGCTGCAAGGAAGAGATGAACCTTAGGGAAATACTCTGGTTTTGTCCTACAATCACGTATCTCTATCCCTCGTCATCGACCAAGCTCAATCGTTTTGTCTTACAGTTGAGTATCGCCTCATGCAATTCCAACTAGTCCATACCGATCATGACGTCATAGGATCCTAAAATCATGACGTACAGGTTGGCCCTGGTGACAAACTCACCCAGGTTAAGGGTACAACCCGCAACCTTCCCTCCAACCTTCTGTTTGGCTCTAGAAGCCATCTCTACGAAGCTAAACTCATCCTGTTCGATAGCCTTTGCCTTAATCCTTTTTAGTGTTGCACTAGAAATGAAACTCTCGGTAGCACCGAGATCTATCAAAATACTAAGGGTTTGGTCAGCGATGGTACCTGACATCTCGAGCACAGTCAATTGGTTCTCTACCTGGCGGTTATTCACTGCTGCATGAATCCGATGGACCTTGCCCAAATCTCCCACGATAATGGGTCTGACTGATCCAGATGCTCTAGTCCTCTCCACTAGGCAGTCACGCTGGTAGTGTGGCTCCCCACACATCCAACACCCCTTCTTCGGTCCAGTACTCCTGGTACCCAAAGTAGAAGATGACAGCCCTCCATCCTGGAACCCTGGTCTATTCTATTTAACAGGACTAAACTGTTGCTATTGCGGTCGACGTTGCTATTGATGTTGTGGTCCCTGATAAGGTGTCCGCTGCTGAGGCGTCGATCGCCGAGGTGTAGTGAAAGTGGATCCCCTCTGGAAGCCATGATATCCTGGCGTATGTCTGGTTAGTGTCTGAGATGACACCTGCCTTGCTGGTCTCGTTGGATTCTTTCTCTGACCCCCACTAATAAGCTCCTCCTCTACTATGAGGGCCTTCTGGATGACATCATGCAAGGTTTGAGGCATTAGAATCCTAACCTTTGCACACATGCTGCCATTAAGTCCGAATACGAACCTGTTGACCTTAAGTTTCTCAGTATTAATATGCGGCGCATACCGAAGAAGCTCCATAAAACGGGCCTCGTACTCGAGAACTGTACGACCACCCTGTCATAAGGCGTTGAATTCGTTGAGCTAATGGTCAAATAATTCCTCTGATAGGTACCTCTCTCGAAACTGTTCCTCGAATAGTTCCCATGACACATCATCGACGGTCATGTTCAAAAGTGGTAGGAGCGTCTTCTGCCATAGAAGAGTGCTCCCCTTCAGTTGAAATACCACCATGTGGACCTTCATGTTGGAGGTCGTAAATGCGAAGCGTGAAGCACAACGCCTTGCTCTACAACCATCCCTTGATGACACTGTCGTCCATGACACTCATGGACGCTAGAACTCAACTCTCTCGAGTTCTTGGTTGATGCTAATGGTACTAGCTAGGGCACGTTTTGGACCCTCAGGGGTACAGGTGCCCTGACCTCAACTCGGTACCGATGATGAATCAAGGCCCCTTGACAATGCCTGGAAGGGCCTTGTCAGACCATCATCATCCCTTACAACAAGAGAATCCAGGCGATGGACTAGTTCTTCCCCTTGGGGGGTTTGAATCCGAGGGTGCAGTGACTTCTGGAGGCGTCTCACCTCCTTCCACGACACCACGTTGCGAACCTCTGAGACTTCCTCTAAATGAGATCACTACATGGACACGCTAAGGTTTTTAATTAATGCAACGACTAATACTCACGGGTTTACTGCAGTGGAAATCTTGGCGATCCACAGTCTCAGGTTTGAACCCGCTTTGATACCATATATAGCGGCCCCAATCATTATGACTTCATGCGAAGCAAAAAGTGAAAAAAAAAAATTTAGGAAAGAAGGCGACGACGACAACAGTTAACCACACAACTAGACGGAACATGGATAAAAAAAAAGGAGAAACAACTACCCGCCTGACACAACATGACCTCTCCTACAAGATAAGGGACAACATCCCCATCTCGACACAACGTCCTCGACGGCCANGACACAACATGACCTCTCCTACAAGATAAGGGACAACATCCCCATCCCGACACAACGTCCTCGACGGCCAGTTAACTAGGACCTCAATGGTGCACAACCAAGCGCATGAAGGCGTTACCACCCAAACGCCGAACAACTACAACAAACAATGCCCACAATGAGTAGTACAGACCCTGACCAAGTTATCCCTCGCCTCTATCCCAGAGGGCATGCAATGATACCCTCATCAGGAATCATGTCGTCGCCAGGTGATGGGCATGACTACAACTGTGGCACAACAACGTAACTTGACCCTCAACCCCAACTAAGATCAACACGCTAAGATATCAAGGACTAACTAAGCACCTGACGACTAGCCTTAGCACCCAATGACAAGTAGGTCGGACGACTAGAACACTCAAGCAACACCGCAACATCCTTGCGCAACACAATCAATCTGCACACCTTGAATACAATTATTAAGGTACATGACTTTTTAAAGGAAAAAAAAACAATAAATGATAGTGGCAATATCATAGATAAGGCTAACATATGACCAATAAATTAGCGATATAAGGTAGTGGTATATTAACCATATCAATATATAACCCCTTAAACATTTGTAAAAGGATAATGGCTAACATAAAAAGGTTAATGCGGATTGTTCCAAGATATTCCATATGTATCTCATAACATAATCATCATTAAGCCAAAAAGTTCGTTGGTATAATCAGTATCTCATTCCATTGTCTAAAGGTCTATCGATGTCTATAAAAATTAAAGGTATAAGGATGTTATCATTGTATAAATAAACATGTTGTCCAAGATATAAAAATGTTGGCCATGTGGAGAGTAATTATAAATACAATTGTGCTGGCAATATTTAATAAAGAAAATCTTACCTAAGTTTGACAGTGAGACATTAAAAACGCCAAAAAATTCAAACACCAAGAATTCATTTAGCCACGCTGTCAGATATTGTTTAGAGCTAAGATTTGGCCATAAAATATCACTGCTAGATATAAAACTGTTTGGTCCACCAAATCATTGTCAACAACCACATTATTAATTGGCTAACCAAATGCAGGAGTCAACACGTTATTCGCTGGGAAAAACGGGGCTGGGTAAAACATTGTCCAAATGGAAAATCACAGTGTAATTGGAGGTCGTTGATACAGCCAAATAAAATGCAAACTATCATTTATTCGTTGTCCTTAAACTCTCCCTATAATTGTTGTCTCTTAAAGCCTTGTTGTCCCTTAAGGTAAGAAGGTCTCACTGTCTAAAATTGAAATGGATACGCTCTGCTAAAAAAAAACGGGATTAACAAGATTGCTAACTGTAAAAATCAGGGTCTTGCACAATGGAATTAAGATGACATTGCTAAGTTTAATACGTTGTTTCAATCATTGTTATGCAGCCAGAATAAAAATGTGATCGCTGAGTTTAAATTTCTATTCAGATCGTTGCCATGCCACATTTAAAAATGTAGGTAAAGATGCTATCAACAAATTTGCTAGTTAATTTGCCAATGGGAATATGCAGTACACTTGCAACTCAGTAAAATTCTATACCGTAAAATTCTAGTACAGTAAAATTTTATACAGTAAAATATAAGCTCATAAATTAAATAAACTCAGATTTTCCATTACATAAATCGTTGTACATTATACACAACAGAATGGAATAATATTCGTTGTCATGAATTTAATGTGGTAAAAATTTAGGATTACTGACCACCCACAGTTCGCTACCTGAAATTAAGGCTACGTGTGAGTAATCGCTACCCAAGTCGGTAAGCAAATACAACCATAAAATCCCAAATTATAGAGGAATTGGTATTACAACAATTACATAGTTACAGTTGTAGAGGTAAAGGGTATTACAGCAATTACATGGTTACAGTCGCACAGGTAAAGGTATTACAACAAATACATGGTTACAGTCGCACATGTAAAGGGTATTACAACAATTACATGGTTACAAATCGCAGAGGTAATGGGGTCATGTAAGCTGAGTTTAATCGTTGAGTTTAGAGCTTTCCATAATAAATTCACTGAGTTTAAACATTCAAATAAATTCACTGAGGTTATAACATTCAATAATTTAATCCACTAAGTTTATATCCTTATAAAAACACCCAGAAGTATAATTCATCTTAATCAAATATGCATTGGCAATCTAAACAATCTGACCAGAATTAAAAATTCGTTGGAAAAAATTTCACCCCCAATCAAATGAAATGCAGCTGAAGAAGTGGCAATCGCTAGACAAACAAATGAACATCAAACTTAATCAAGAAATGAATGTAGTATGACAATGGAAAAAGCGCAGTCTTAACTAGTTGTGAAAAACGCAGTCTCAATCATCTTCAAGTAGAGTGCAGACATAAATAAAACTAGTGAAAATCCAGCAAGATATAAAAATGTAGAGTTAAGAAAAACTTTTCCATCAATCAATAAATTTCAGGGTTAATTAATCGCGTCAAGGTGCAAGACAACACACTACCTGGAACAACCAACGGGACTAGACGACTGGCAAGAACATCCTTCCCTCATCATCCACGCACAGAAAAGCAGGGAATTTGGATCCATAGGTCTATTAACACTGAAGTGACAACTGTAGATCCGGCTCATGGCCGACTACTCAGCCGTGGACTGATGAGCTAGGGACAAAGGAAAAAAAAATAAACCGCAAATCATCACAAATCAATAAACCATAGGACATTCAAGACATGCAGGGATCGAACGCCAATGGAAACAATCAATAGCGAGCTTAAGGCTATGGGAAATAATTTTATCAATTAAAATGCTAAGTCAAACAAATTCTTTACCCAATTAAAAATACAGAATTGGAGGTGTGAAGTGTAATGAGAATCTACAATGCAGAATCAAGTAAGTGTATCGTAGCCTAAGTCGTACGCTCTGAGTCGTTGTCCCGCACACTCCGTGTCGCTCCTGCCTGTCGACCGATGAGACTTCATCGGTACCTCCCAGCCAACACTAGGGGTACTCCTCTTCCCCCTTAACCCCCCGAGCCATAAAGGGGCCATGTACACTAAAACAGAGAGCAGCTAGCTCCCATCTCACCTCGCAAGGTCGAGCTACCACTCCTCACCGAGTTGGGTATCCCAACTCCCACAAGCTAAGTCGATCAAGTCTAAAATTCTGTAGTGTAACATTACACATAATAGAAGAGCTCCATCCTCCTCCTCCTCCTCCTCCCTCTTTTATATAGATTTTCAAAGTCAATTACTTTCCCAAAATCCCTTTTAATTCATTGTTCAAAAATTTTAATTCATAATAATCATCCCCATACAAGTGTCACCCATCCCCTTCATCGCACCATAAATTAATTTCCTTAATTAATTAATTACCCCTATTTCCCTCACCCACCTAAAATCATTCCTAGAATCACTCCTAGGTGTCCCCATATTCTCTTACAATTTTTAATGACTTTCCCCCTTACTGATTTACTAGTTGAGTTAATTTAGAAAGTTCTTAAATGCTAGATACCTTACTAAGTTAGACTTTCTTCTTTTTCCTTATGTTTCCCCTTTCTTTTTATGTTTCCCGCTTTTTCCTAGTTTCCTAATTCTTTTAGATTTCCCTCTTTCCCTTTTCCTTTAAAACTCAGATTGGCAGGTGTAGAAAATTAACCTTTTCCCTTTTTCTTTTTTAATTAATAAATTTTAATTAGCATAAGTGACAAAAAAAAATTCCCCTTTTTCCCCTTTTTTAAATTTTATCCCCCAACCCCCGGATGGGGTGATAGTGCGTGCTACGCGGCGATCGGCGGATATGGGCAATAGCCACCAGGACACGGGGGCACGTGAAGGCCCCGTGCCACCCTCCTCGTAATTTATTCAACCTGCAACTCAACGCACATGAGCATTAATGCAAGCTTTAATTCAAGCGTCCCTCCCCTCCGGTTTTTTTTTATATGGCTGGGATGGCAGTGCTGCGTATTTGTTATTGTCAACCTCCCGCAGAGCTTGCTCTGCATTTGAAATGGTGTGATTCTTCTCTAAGTTTTTTCGAGGCCGAGCTCAACCCTGTGTTTTCCCTGACTCTTCGTCCTCGTTTTGCATTCGGGACTGTTTCTATTCGCAGAGTGGGTTGGACCATGACTCGTCCAAGGGGAAGACCTCGACGGGGCTCGGCCTGGAAGCCTCGACGCCCCTCCATATCCCCTTCGGATTCGCCCTCCATTACCTCTTCCTCCCAGCGCCACCTTGGACATCCTTCAGCTTACTCTCGTGGCAGGGTTAATACGCATTCTACTAGCAGAGCCTTGGCACCCAGATTATCTAGCCCCCCCCCAGTGCCATGCCCGCAGTCCCTCCGACTTAACGTCTGACCCAGACTCCCACTCTCAGCATGCTTCCCGCGGGGCTGGGCCTCTTCCCCGCGGCCCCTTCACCAATATCCAGCTGTGGGATAGCATGACGACCCTCTATGATCTCGTTTTTGAAATTCGCCAGGAAGTGGACGATCTCAATTTTTGGCTACAGGACACCGGAGCCAAGGTAGATATATTTCTTTAGACTCTCTCCTCTCTGAAGAGCTCACTTATCCCTAGCTCGGATGAGGATGCTCCAATGGAGATGTCGGTCGAGGAAAAGGACAAAGAGATAGAGTTGGGTCCATACGTAGCACCCCGAGCAGCTTCGGGGGCAGTGACAGATGCCAATCGAGAAAGCACAGACGAGGCTATGGACGAAGTGGGACAGGAGCGCAACTGGGCAGCTCAGCCAGGTGTCTAGATAGTATATTTTGTTCTGTTATATTACAGATGGTTAGTAGCTTTTTGAGACTTAACCTTTCTCACCAGTATATGGGTGATATCGTTGTAGTTTCTGTTTCAAACGCTAACGTTATTTTTGTTAAGTTTCAAACTACATGGGTACAAGGACTGGTTTCCCCTCTGTTGGGGCAGTCTTGTGTCTCAGCTTGGTTCTCTCTGTACTATGTCATAACACTCTGTCTCTAGAAGGCTTTTAATATATACTTTTCTTACTTACAAAAAAAAAATTTATCCCCCAAAAGATTTTTATAAATTAAATGAATTACTTACCCCTTCTCGTCACATGATTAATGATGATTATCATTATTATTTTTTTATATAAATAGATAAAAAAAAAAAATATCACAAGTATCACTTAGACCTTGACTTTATTTTCCTAGGTTGGGCGACATTTTATTAGGGGAAATGTTTTAAATCTTTCTTATCATGTTATTCATCCTAAGGCCATCTAGTTTTGTCCATTTATTAATTAACAACACGACATGCCCTTCATGACGCACTGGGTGCTCCAAGGGTGCCACTTGCCTCTTTCCATTTTTCTTACACGACGTGCCCTTTAGGACGCACTACGTGCTCCAAGGGTGCCACTCGCTTCTTGATTGAATTGGTAGACATCAAAAACCTCTAGAGTCAATACTCCGCCAGGTGATCTTGTGGGAGACTAAGGGCCTCTAAGGAATAAGTCACATGCCTTATTGCGCACCTTTTAGAATCATCGTGAGCGACTGTCGCAGTCGACCCTCATGGCATCGTGGCTCTTCTCGAACTAGGTGATCGTTAACCTACAATTCGAGCCATGGCGGGAGTGCTAGTAGGTTGTGGCAGGGATGTTGTCCACACCTCTCCCTCAACGTCTCTGGTAGTCATGCGTGACCCCTCTACTCCACATGTGAGTCTAGTTGACAAGCTATCGTCAACCTACATCATCAGCGAATCATGTCAGAAATGCAATCAATCATCATAACATCTAATCAGATGTGCATATGTCATATCAACATAATAAACCCAATATTCCACTCCCTGACTCGATCCGGAGTCCAAGGGGTTTCATCGATGCCTCTACATCCTCGAGGTCCAACATCCTGCACACTCAGGAAAACCGAGTCAATAGCACCTGTCTATGTCAATACAACAACATAACATGTCGTCAATCCATAACGCCTCATAATCATAAT
This sequence comes from Picea mariana, assembly GCA_032191745.1. Lineage (NCBI taxonomy): Eukaryota > Viridiplantae > Streptophyta > Pinopsida > Pinales > Pinaceae > Picea > Picea mariana. The sequence goes on from JASDQU010101094.1 coordinate 94,521, forward strand.
CAATAGCCAATAGTATAAAATCTGGATCACTTGCAAGCAAGTGTCCTCGAAGAATAAGTGCGCTCAGAGCGTGCAAGAGCGGGATGTTACATTATTTTAGTTAAAAGATGGAAAAAACAAATATGTAAAGTGATGGGCAGACTCTGGCTACTTTTGCGAAATGATGAGAAGCTCAACCTTAGTGACTTTTGCAAATTGCTGAAAATTGTGAGACAACCTCACAATTACCTACCCCGGGTGGAGAATTCCCTTCATGTGAGGGGTTTTCTAAATTTTCCTTTTTTTTCCAAGTCAAGAAAATGTCTTAGGTCTATAGGCTAGAATCTTGAAAATATATCCACGCCAAGTTTGTCTTGTGTCTGTAGGATTAATGCTTGCTTTTAGCAAGCTTACTTGTTTTAATTGTAAAATTAGTGATATACTAGATTGTTCTTTTAGTCAAAATCTATTTTACAAATGTACCATCAATCTTCAGTAGACAACCAATCTCTAGAAGTACCCATGCAACTATGGATATCTTTGTTGGGTCCTATTTATATCTGAAGTGGCTAGTTGTGTTGATGTGCCAATTGAAATTTTCCTTATCAACTATTTGTGAAAAAATAAGTGGACAGTTGATGGCAGGATTGGAGTATTGTTAATAAGTCCTTTTTGAATTTCCCCTTAAAAAGTGGGACTAATGGCCCAAGTTTAATGTTTTTTCAAAGGTGAATTTGTGATGGATGAAATAATGTTGCTCCTTATTAACCATAGTACACAGGGTGTCCATTTATGTTGTGATATTTGTTTTTATGTTTAAGTATATTTATGATTCTAATTATCTTATATGTTAAGTGGTCTATAGGCATATGAAGCATCTCTTGAGAAGCTTTCCAACATCACCATACTTTTGTTTAGTTAAGAGGTTAAGATCACCATACTTATGTAATGTAGAGTGTCTCTCGGTGCAATAAATCTCCTAAAACTTTCATAATAAATAAGTATTGAAATAAATAATAATAAGTGAGTATATAATAATAATAATAATGGTTAAGAACATCTGTTTCCTTTTAGGAGGTCACGAGTTCAAATCCACAAGGGGGTAGGGTATGTATACCTTCATAGACTTTACTAGTCAAATCGTTGGGCGAAGGGGGGTCCCTTGTGCCACAAACAAGGGGGTCTCATACACCAATTTGGTGTTGCTTGTCCGTGACCTTAAAAATAGATTATTATTATTATTATTAATCTATTTTTAAGGTCATAGCAAAGCCAGAAACCAAATTGGTGTATGAGACTCCCTTGTTTGTGAGACAAGGGACCCCCTCCGCCCAACTATTTGACTGATAAAGTCTACGGAGGTATACATATCCTACCCCCCTGGATTTCAACTTATGACCTCTTACAATATTTCTAAAAAAGATCATGATAATTATTTATTATGAATATTTGGGTTCATTCATAATTGGAATAAATAATAATAAATAAGTATACAATATTTCTAAAGAGGATCATAATAATCATTTATTATGGATATTTTGGTCCTAAAACAATCATAATAAATATGTATTGGAATAAATAATAATAAATAAATATATGATATTCTTAAAGAAGGTTATGATAATTATTTATTATGGATATTTGGGTAATTAAAGGGTTCATTTTAATGGAGAAAACTTAAAATATAATAAATAATTAAATAATGGACCTTAGGGTTTGGATTTTTATGGACTAAATATAAATATTGCAATAAATAATAATAAATAATTATATAAGATTGCTAAATAGAGTCATAATAATTATTTATTATGGATATTTGGATAATTAAGTAAGAGTAATATTAATGGAGAAACCTAAAATATAATAAATAATTAAATAATGGAAGTTCTTCATCATAGATGGACTTTATATAAAGAGGGAAAATGATTCAAATAGTAACCTCTTTTTTACTGAAGTTGTTCATTCTCTATTCTTTACAAACAATGGTGTGATATCCTCTAGAATTAGGATATTTATTTTTTATTTTTTCTTAAATAAATTTCCATTTATAGAAATTCATACTTGAGAATATTAAGACATTTAATTACTATATTTGTGACTTTTGAGCAAGAGTTTGACTTTCCAGCTGTCCTATTTGATGGATAGATGTATGAGACAAAAAAAATCAATATATTTAATGCAAGAAACAAGTGGAGCATCCAGGTTAAAAATAACTGACTATGACTCCATGAGAGGGAAACATGTTTGAGTTAAATTAGAGCTCATTTTAACAAGTGTCAGAAGTGGAGTTATGTCACTGGCAACCCCTAAAAATCAGGGATTTATAAAGCCTTGAATTTACAAGGAGGGAAATGGATTGAAGAAAAGTCCTAGGCAAAGTAAAAATGATATATACAACATATGTGGGAGTGGGAGGCAGAACGTTGCTTAGTATGTAGTGGAAACTAATATTTTTTGTGTGAGCACTCATGGTGTTAGGCAAATAATTTTTCTGAAAAATTGTACAGAAGAACAGTGGCCAAGGAGTGGAGCTCAGTTTTCCCTTATGAAGTCATGGTCATGCTGGGGGGTGATCACGACAAATAGTTTGGGTGTTCTGTATCTATAGTTGAGTGGAACGTGGTTGTTTCATTGGTTTCCAACATTCTAGAACAGATATGTATAATTTGAATTTTAATTATTAACTATGAGTCTTTTACGAATAAATTATCTTAGTTAAAAGGAATAAAAGTTTTAATGTGCAAGTCTGATGAAATTAGAGTAAATTTAGTATTGTACATGTTGAATAAGTCTCATGTATTATGTTTTTAAGCATAAATGTCCAGCGTAAAATAAACTATTACAACATTTCATGAGGATATTATTAAAAAAATCAATGATAAATCTTTAAGATCTAGCCATAGTAGAATACAGAAAAATACCAGATCAAAAACTTACATCATATTCAACACTCAACATACAAACTTCTGGATAATAATACTGTTATGTTGAATAAGAAAAATAAAAATGTAGAAAATAAATAGTCGGACCACTTCTTGACATCAATATTTCTCTTGAAACCCATGGGTCAAAGAAAAAATGAAAATCTAGTTCTTATAATATAAAAATCAAATAATACCCTTAAAGGGAAGACTGTGAATAACGCTATGACTTATAACCTTGATATAAATGCATAGACATTTTTTTTTTAATGAACACTTTAATATAGAACTCAAATACCTTCTTTGTGTAAAGATCAGAATCTGTGACAAAGATTCTTCAATCTGTGAGACATGAATGTAGAGCTTAGCACAAGTAAGATTTTTTTTCGATAAATTTGGAAAAAAAAATACCTAAAGAAAAAAAGAAAAAGACTTATATTAATCTTTGTTGCGAAATCTGGATCCAACATAAAAAAAAAATCCCTTAAAAATATAGAGCCGGAAATCCCTTAAAAAAATATATCCCTTAAAAGTATCCATAAAAAAAATATCCCTTAAAAATATTAATTGAGGTGTCCCAACGAATTGTAGATATGGGAAAATCGAAATAATTGACTTTTATTTTTCCAAGTAAAGAGTGAAAACCACTTATTTCATTTTCTACTCTATACCTATGATGCCTTGGCCATGTAGATACAAGTTGTTTGAAGTCTTTTGGAGAATGAAGAAGTAGAAATCGTCCCACGTTACCTGATGGTTTCTCTCATATATGAAGAGACTCATCATTAATGTTTATTCAGATAAATTGCTCAATCAAATCGTTGGGCAGAGAGGGATCTTTTGTCCCACAAACAAGGGGATCTCATACACCAATTTAATGTGTTGACTTGGCCGTAACCTTAAAAATAGATTATTATTATTATTATTATTATATATAATATAATATAATATAATATTATATTATATTATATTATATTATAGCTATGTTATGATTAAGATTGTAACAAGTAAATATCTTTCGATCGAACTAGTATCATTTAGTTTAAAACAAAAGGACCACGAGGGAAACTGACATCTTGAGTTCATGTAATGCCTTCTTAACAAAATGAAAACAGACACTACACCACATTGTAGAATAAGTTAGCTCTTGATGACGCTACCCAAAAGAATTATATGTCAGTTGAAATGTGGAGAGGGAGGATTAGAAAAGAGCTCTGGGATGTTTAGTGGATTTTTAAATGTTGAATTCTCACAAAGTACCTTCACATTTATGTTCGATAGGAATTGAATTAATACATATACCAACTCATCTCTCGATCAAGTCATAAGAGTATCACCTCGCTATCATACAACCACCTTAATGTTGTTTATTGGAGACTAACTTTACTCCATAAATGGATACGAAGGTTGTGAAAACTCATATGTTAGCCTCCCCTTTTGATCATGCCTTGTGTATTGTTTGGAAAAATCTTTGTGCATTCATAAGTTTTGATGATAGAGGGTTTGTATAGAATTGGATATTCATTAATCTATAAAACAATAGATCAAAGTTTACAAGGATAACTTATAATCCTTTGTTATCCTTTTTATGGGGAGATTTCATTAACTAAAGTTTAGTTGGATAATTTAATAATGCCCTACACAAATTTGATGATAGAGGATTCAAGATCGTAGTGGAATTTTTGTAGACAATGTTTTTAGGATTTAACTTTTCTTTCTTGTAAATAAAAAAGAAATTGGTTGTGTTTTATGAGGTATTTTACATATGGTATCAGAATTGTAGGTTACGACACTTAGACCTAAGGGCATCACCACAAAAATATCATAAAAATATCATGTTAAATGAAAAATATAATAAATAATTTTTTCATTTGTTACAAAACAGACTGTGTCAAAAAAAAATTGTAACTATGTTAGCGCAGAATGGAGAAGAAGGAAGACCTCAAGGTATTAATAATCAAGAACCTCCTAGAAACCCAGAACATCAGTGTGAAGATAGTTCAACAATCCAGGTGTTGGACACAATGAGGAATCTTATCGTAGAGTTGCTAACGTTCAAAGTTGATAATGAAAAACTAAAAAAAGCACAGGAAGATCAACATGAAATAAATGAGATGTTGTTATGAAACATTGCAACAAGAAAGAGCCCAAAGAATAATGAAGAAGATGAGGAAGTTAGCAAAAAATCCTCAAAGGATTCCAACCATGGAACAGAGAGAGAGAGAGAACATATCTTCTAATGAAACCCACATAATTGAAAACAAAGCATCTACAGTAAGGAAAAGAAAATATTTGGACCATTTAGATGAATAATTTAAGAAAATAAAACCTTCAACATTTGATGGTGAGTCCAAAACTGGTGAAGAGGAAAAAGTTTGGTTACTTGACATAAAGAAATACTTCCAGATTTACAATTACTCTAGTAATATGGAAGAAAGGATGGCCATTTACAATCTGAAAGGTAAAGCTAATATATGGTGGCAAGACTTAAAACTATCCAAAGGACTAAAACAAAAGAAAATGGAATGGGTATATTTTAAGAAATACTTTAAGAAACAATACTTATCTGAAACTTATTATGAGAGAAAACCAAAGAGTTCTACGAACTAAAGTTAGGACAGATGTCCATGGAGGATCTAATTACTAAGTTTTTGGAATTCTTGAGGTTTGTGCCTTATATTAAAGATTAAAAGGTGAAATCTCATAGTTTTTTGAGTTGCTTACCTCAGTCATATAAGGACAGAATGGATTTTGATAATCCAAAAACTTTGGATGAAATGTTGTGAAAGGAAAGAAAAGGATATGAACAATACAAACAACGATATGAAAATCCAATAAAATGGAAAGAAAAGAAACAAGAGAAACTAAATCAAAGGAAAATGGGTTTCAAGCCATCACCATATTGCAATATGTCCAAAGAGAATCAAGAACATAAATCCTTCAAAAGATCACCACAAGTACAAGGAAACAAGTTAGATAATTTGGGATTCAAGAAAACACTTGATATTCCTAGAGAACCATTAAAATGTTGGGGATGTGGTGACCCGCATTTTTTGAGAAACTGCCCCTATAGAAATGTTGCAAACAAGACTATTCAGAACATACAAGAAGATTCGACAGTTGGAGACATTGGAAAAAGTATTCATAGAATTAATGCAACCTTAGATGGCAGGCAAGCAGATCATCAATCCACCATTGTGGAGACTGAAGGTGAGAATCATGACTAAAAGGTGTCTATTTTAATTGACCCATGAGCTAGTTTAAATTATGTTACCCCATCTTTGGTAGACTCAAACAAGATGAAAAAGGAAAAGCATATTAAACCCTGGTTTGTATAATTAGCAACAGGCACAAAGAGGAAAGTAACAGAACTTATTTTTGAATGTACGCTGAAAATAAATGGAAAGGATACAAAGGTAAACTTAAATGTACTACCTTTAGGTTCATACGATATACTCATAGGTATGGACTAGTTAGAGGAGCACAAAGTTGTATTAAATTGTTATGAAAAAACATTTTTCTACAGAGATGAAAACAGAATATCAGGAACATTTGAAGGAATTAGTAAACCAGTTTCTGTCTGAAAAATATCAGCAATGTAATTCAAGAAGTGCATTAGTAAAGGATGCAAAATTTATGCTATCCAAGTAACAAACCTATTAGAGGAAGAAAGCAAACCAAGTTTAAAGGATTTTTCCACACTTCAAGGATTTGAGGATGTATTCACAGAGGAAATACCAGAATTACCTCCAAGGAGAGAAATATATTTATATATTGGTATACTACTTGGATCTGCACCAATGTCAAAGGCACCATACATGATGAGTATTATTGATCTAATAGAACAAAAAATTCAACTACAGGAACTTTTAGATAAAGGATGTATCATACCAAGTGTCTCTCCATGGGAAGAACTAGTATAAAAAGAAAGATGGAACACTAATATTATGTATTGACTATAATCAATTGAATAAAATGATTATTAAAAACAAGTACCCTCTACCCAGGATTAATGACTTATTTGATCAGGTTGGAGGAGCAAAGATATTCTCTAAACTAGATTTAAGATTTGGTTATCATCAAATCAGAATAAAATATGAAGACATAAATAAAACAACCTTTAGGACACACTATGGACACTACAAATTTGTAGTAATGCCATTTGGACTTACTAACACACCAACAAATTTTATGTGTTTAATGAACATTATATTCAATCAGTATTTGGATAAATTCATAGCAATCTTTATCGATGATATTCTAATCTATTCAAATTCTAAAGAAGAACACGAACAACATTTGAAAATAGTATTACAAACTCTAAGAGAGCATAAATTATATGATAAGTTTGATAAATGTAACTTCTATCAAAGAAAGATACAATATTTGGGACATGTGATATCTATTGATGATTATAGTTGCATGAGACATCCTCCAGGACATAGACCGATTGATTCGACATGAGAGAGAGCCCATGAGCTGGGTGTGTGGTTTCTATCTAAGACAGAACTGGATCATTGTGTTGGTCTCCTCCTTACAGAGAGTTGAGAAGAACTACAGATGATTCTTCTATGTAACGCAATGACAAAGAAGATTTGTTGATTTAGACGTGCATGTGGCTGAGCACAGGTGAACGTGTGAATTCCCATGAGTTGGGTGCATCGTTCTGAGACAGAGATGAAAACGATGTATTATCCTCCTCTGAGTAGAGAGTTGAGATGATGAACTCCAGATGACTCTCTTGTGTAATGCAGTGGGAAAGAAGATCTGTTGAGTTGGACATGCCTGTGGATGAGCACAGGTGAACGTGATCCTAGTGGTTGAGCACTAGTGAGTGTGGTTCTCTTGTGAGACACGGTGAGATAGAGATATGGACATCCCTATGGATGTGCCCCTAGTGGCTGAGCACTAGTGGGTGTATGATATCCTTTGATATATTGTTCAAGATTCAGACTTACCTGTAACCCTAATTGTGATATAAAGGGTACAGGTCGGCCCCACCTTAATGTAAAAGATAATTAATCTGGTAATTATTAATTATATTGTGAGTTATTAAGGTCGGCCATGTTGTGCCAATAGACACTTATGTTGACAAGTTCGGCCTAATATAATTAAAGTTAAAATTCCCATTGAGGAATCATATCTTAAGTTTGAGTTTGGAAATTTCAGCAAGTACATCTTCTTGGGAAAAGTGTGCACCTCTCTTGGGCGCTAGTCTTCTAGGGTTTGTGAGCACCTTTTTGTTTGCTAGGTTTTATTGGTGGTGTAGGTGTTTCTATTGAAGAATATAACAAAGGATTGGTTGGGTTTTATTCCCTTGTTGAGAAGGGTTTCCCATGATACTTCTTGTGTACTTGTGCATGGTGTTTCTTCTTGTGATCTTGGTTGCTGCAACAAAATTGTTTATGGTTTAAGTAAAATGCTAAAAGAGAATGAACTTCATGATTAAACCTTTCCTATTGAAAAATCAACATGGTTTCAGAGCATAAGTCTTGAAGAACCCCTGCACAAGCACTTAAAAATCTAAATTCGTCCTCCTTCTGCAGTTTCGTACGGCCTCTAGGGTTGCTGTAGAAATATGTACGACCCTCACTTGTTTGGAATTTTTAGCATATTACACATGGACATTGGGGCTGAAACTTGGAGAAATATGTACAACATTCCTCAACACACCTCTAGAGATATTCAAAGTGAATTTCCGAGGATTTTAAGTTTTTGGCCCTAGGGTTTCTAGGGTTCCAAAATTTTCTGCAGAATCTTGATCTTAGGGTTTCTGCAACTTCTTGAAGAAACATTTCAGCTCAACAAGTATTCATGTGACACTCTCAAAGTTTATTGTTGGCATTCATAAGCCCAAAAAAACCTAAGGTTACTATTCCAACCTGACCATTAGGTTTTCTAAGTCCAGTTGGATAGAGTTTGTGAAGAAATCCGAAAAAATGAAGAACATAACTTTAGTAGAATATAGGCTTGATGGATCAAGAAACTTCATCTCTTGGAATTCAAGGCTTCAGGTAACCCTTGAAGAAGATGACCTTTTGAATGTGGTAACAAAAACTTTACCAGATACAACTACCGATGAAGAGAAGGAAATAATAAGGGAAGAAGATGTCAAGGAAAGAAAAATAATCATCTACTCAGTAAGAGATCATCTCTTACCTTGTATTTCCAACCTAAAGACATCTTATGAAATGTATGAAGCGTTGAAAGATATGCTTGAAAGTGACAACACCCTCAGAGCTCTTACCTTAAAGGGCCAGGTTCAAAGTACCCAGATGATAAAAGGTGATACAATTGCTACCTTCTTTATGAAGATATCAGAGATCAAAGAACAGCTAGGTGCCATTGGAGAAATCATGTCCAACGGAGAACTTGTCTTATCTACTCTCAACAATATTCCAAAACATTGGAAGTCTTTTCTTCAAACCATCAGTGGAAGAGAAAATTTACCAACCTTTGATCGTTTGTGGACGGACTGTACTCAAGAAGAAATTAGACTTATAAATAGAGGAGTGGAAGACTCTCCTAATGAAAACCATGCTCTTGCACTTCAAACAAAGAAAGGACAAAGATTCAAGAGAAACTTTAGACAAACATTCAGAGATGAGAATTCTCCATCAGCCTCAGGTCATAATCAGAGAAGAGGATGTTTCAGAAATTCAGTGCTTCAGATGTGACAAATGTTGGACAATTGAGAGGGGGGGTGAATCAGTTGTTACCATGCTTAAACGATTATGCTTATTTTAAACTCTTTACAGAGCACCCAATGACAATCACAATAATGCAGGGAGGTAAGAAATAGAATATTCAACATCAATCACACACATGAAATATACAGAGACAGATATTTCCTGAGCAAACCCATAAAGGTAAAAACCTCTTATTCTTGATATGATAAGTAATCTTTATTTTATGTACATTATCATTCTTATGAGCACCAACTCATTGTGAGTCTACCACCTCTGTTTTGCAAGCTGCAACTTGCTGAGAGCACCAACTCTCTGGTTTCTCTAGCACCCACTAGAAGGAAGCACCAACTCCTTGGTTTCTCTAGCACCCACTAGAAGGAAGCACCAACTCCCTAAGTGTACCAGCACCAACTGGATGGAATAACCAACTTCCAGTCACACAGGAACCGACCTGTATAACAGAGAACAATAGTTCTCCCTTGCACCACCCTGCCACCTTGATTTTTCTAGCCGCAACCAGATGAAAGATACAACTGTTGAAATAATGTAACTGCAAAGAGCATTCTTATTATTATTGGATTAAATCCCCATTGCGGATTAATCATGTCATTATTATTATTATTGTTATTGGATTAATCCCCATTGTGGATTAATCATGTCGGTAATTGTATAAGGACCAAATCCCCTTTTGCAGATTGGTCATCGGACAATTATAAAGGGTAGAATAAGAAGTCGGCCCCAGCAGTTATTATGGAAGACCCAGAATTAATTAAAGGTGGGTTTACCCACCCGGAGCAAGAGGTCGTCCCTACCAATTGTGACCTTTCACACGTGCTAGTCTTGTATAAATAAGAGGCTAGCACCTCACTTCTAACACACACTCACTTGCTCATTCTCTTATGAGGCAAGCTGCAATTACCAGTTGGAGAGAGGAGAAGAAGAGTGGTGCATCTATTGGGGAGGAATATTTGTATTGGTTTGAGTTATCTCTTGAACATTGTATAAGCTATTTATGATAAGGAAGTTTTGTTGGGTTTTCTTCCCCTAGAGGGTTTCCCAGGATAAATGTTGTGTCTCTTGTGAATCTGTATTTCTCAGTGATCTTGTTCTTATGATGCTCTTATCTATTGAAATGAAAAGAACTATAATAATGGCATAAACATTAACATGGTATCAGAGCCAACCTGAAGGAAGCACAATTTGCAAGAGGAAAAAAGTCACTATTGCAGCACCTACAAATTAAGGTTTTGCAAAAGCAACTCTTTTCAGCTCCCTAAACACCTAGAAAGTTGCGCCCTCCCCCAAGGATCATTTTGGCACTTAGAGTGCACCTTTTTAGTGGTTAGATATCCCAGAAAGTGAAACCCTAGTTTCACAAAGCACCAGAAAACTAGAGTACCAGAAGTACCAAAAGTACCAGAGTACCAGAAGTACCAGAAAACCAAAAGCACCAATCCAGAAATCCACAGATCAGATTTGAAGGAGTAAAAGTTGGATTTTCAAAATTCCAACTGCACCAGCTAACTCACCTCAGCTTAGGGCATCTATCCTCTGGATCAGAATTTCAAAATTCAAAGTTTGAAAAATTAGGGTTTTCTCATAAAACCCTAAGTTGCAGCTGCAATTGCAGTCTCAGAACCAGTTGCAGTTGTAGATGTAGAACCAGTTGCAACCACCCTTGAAGTTTTTGGTAATGATTACCGTTGCTACCATATGGAGCCACTACCTGCAAATTCTATCAGAGGTATGTACTTACATATGTTTAATGGTTAAATCCTAAAGAGTATTTGCAGGAGAAGTGATCTCTTGCCATAGATCCAGAAGGATCTTAAGATCCAACACATTCAGAGGAATGATGCAACCCAGGTGTGATTATTTTGATATACATCTATTTGTCATAACATTATCTTAATTAGTGTTGCATGTTGAAGCTATGATCAAATTATTTGAAGGATTAAAAGATGATCATAGAGCTTATTCTCTAACCTAACCTTNGAAGAAAAGCAAGCACTCACTCTTGAGGACAAGGCTCCAGGTTTGATTAAATCAAGATTCAAAGGTACACATGACAAGCTGATGACTTTAGTTGAGATAGCAATCATCGTAAAGTATTATACTTGATAGCATGTGAGAATATAGAGGTAAATACTTTGTTTGATATGACTAACACCTCCTCTAGGAGAAACCTCGTGTGTTAGTTCTAGATTTCCATGGAAGAATGCTTGGTCACAACACTATGAGAGTGTTGACCTCATTTCGTATTGTATTCCTTACCTTTAATCTTTGCTTCAGATAAATTATAAGTGATAGCTCTAAAGGAGCTACTGTGATGATTGTTCGTGCTATTTCTTTATATTATCAAGAAGGATATTACTCTTGCTTGTTGTTTTGTTGACCTTGCTCCAAGTCACATGAGGAAGCTATAGCGAAGGTTGCAGAAGGCAACATGCTAAAGGAGAGATCATAAATTAAGAAATCATCAGTGGAAAAGAAGAAGGTGGGTCACTCAGAAGCTGCCATGATCCAGGCTATTGAAGAATCCATGTGAACTCTAGAAGATTAGCTCACATCAACTACAAGGCGCTACCATACATATGCAAAGTTGTCACAAGTTTACCAGAACTCGAGGTTGATCAATAAGGCATATGCAATGGATGTGCGCAAGGGAAGAATATCAAGAACCCATTTCCGAAGAAGGACAGGAAAGCATAAGGAGTATTGGAACTCATTCATTCAGACGTGTGTGGACCAATGCCATCATCCTCCATTAATGGGTATGTATACTATGTATCATTCATTAATGATTATTCTCATAAAAAACCTGGATATATTTGAAGTGTTCAGCAATATCAAGGAATTCAAAGCCTTGATAGAAAACCCTTATGTAAGGAATATTAAGATACTCAGGTCAGATAATGGAGGAGAATATACCTCAAAAGAGTTCGTGAATATCTGCAAATATGTTGGGATCAAGATCCCCAACAAAACGGTGTAGTTGAACGGAAGAATAGAACCATGCTAGAAGCTGTGAAGATCAAGATCTTCCTATGTGCTTATGGGCAGAAGCAGCAATGGCAGCTATTTATGTGCAGAATAGATTATCCCATAGTTCACTTGGGTTCAAGACCCTGAAAGAGATGTTCACCGCAAAGAAGACAGAGGTAAGCCATCTCAAAATATTTGGATGTCCAGTGTTTATTCATATACCGAAAGAGAAAAGAAACAAGTTAGAACCCTCCGAAAAGAAGGGAATATTTGTGGGATACTGTGAGGTCTCCAAGGCCTTCAGAATCTACATACCTAGTCACTGCCACATTAAGATCAGCAGGGACGTGACCATTGATGAAGAAGCAGTGCTTAAGAAATCAAGAAGATGCTAGCTTAAAGAAGTATATGAAGAGGAACCCGAAATTCCCAGGATTGCAAGATCCGCGAGGGAAGTTCCCAGAACTACAGAACCTGTAAGGGAAGTCGTAACTTCTCTTGATGAGGAGACTCCTGAAGATCATGATATAACAGAAGTTCAAGAACCTCCTCAAATGACCTTCTCCCATAAAAGAAAGCCTTCTTGGGCAAGAGAGCTTATTCAATATGGAGAGAAGTATGGTGTTCCAGAAGGAACCTCAAGACAGGTGAAAAGACCAAAGCCATTCTCCAGTGATACGGATTTGATGTGTAATCTACTAGATGAAGAGCCTACCTGCTTTGAAGAAGCCATTCAAAAGAAGGAATGGGTATATGTCATGACAGAGGAATACCAATCCATAATGAAGAACAAAGTATGGGAAATAGTTCCTAGATCGAAGAATAAAGATGGGGTATCCTACAGATGGCTCTTCAAAATAAAACATGTTGCTGATGGAAGTATTGAGAAATATAAAGCAAGATTTGTCGCTCGTGGCTTTTCCCAGAAGGAAGGAATTGACTATGAAGAGACATTTGCTCTTGTGGCCAGAAACACTTCGATCAGAACCATTATAGCTCTTGCTACCAAGATGAAATGGAAGCTGCACCAGATGGACATGAAGACAGCTTTCCTGAATGGTGTTATCAAAGAGGAAGTGTATATAGAGAAACCCCAAGGATTTAAGGTTGAAGACAGAAAGTCTCATGTCTGTTGATTGAAGAAAGCCTTATACGGATTGAAGAAAGCTCCCAGAGCTTGGTATGGCCGTATAGACAGTTTCTTGACGAGCTTGGGCTTTACCAAGAGTAAAGCAGACTCAAATCTCTACTTCAAAATTATGGATAATGAACCAGTAATACTATTACTATATGTGGATGACTTATTCTTAACTGGAGAAGAAAATCTCATCGTTGAATGTAAAAAGAGACTTGTCGTAGAATTTGAAATACCTTGGTCTAATGCATTACTTCTTAGGCCTTGAGGTATGGTAGAGTCCAGAGAGAATATTCCTTAACCAAGGGAAGTACACAGTCAAAATCTTAAAGAGATTCGACATGCTAGAATGCAAGTCCATGAATACTCCCATGGAAGAGAAGCTGAAGCTGTTGATCGATACTTCATCAGATTTGATAGATGCCACACTGTATAGATAGATTATTGGATCATTGATGTACCTGATGAACACCAGACCAGACATCTGTTTTGCAGTGAACACCTTGAGTCAGTTTCTGGTAGAGCCTAGACATGTTCACCTAGTGGCTGCAAAACATGTGATGAGGTACCTTAAAGGTACAATGGATTATGGTCTCAGCTATGATGGAGATCATGACTTCACATTGAGTGGATATACTAATGCAGATTGGGCAGGAAGCATTGCTAACAGAAAAAGCACTTCCAAATGTTGTTTCATTTTGGGATCAGCTATGATCTCATGGTAGAGTAGGAAGCAATCCAGTATTTCTCTCAG
>JASDQU010101094.1:109568-124875 GCA_032191745.1 Picea mariana
CGCTGTTAGACGTAAAGCATGACGTCGTGTGATCCTTGCTTCTGACCTTGCTGTTAGACGTAAAGCAAGATGAGTAATTCTTCTGACCTAGTTGTTAGACGTAAAGCAAGATGATTCCTCGCTTTTGACCTCGTTGTTAGACGTAAAGAGAGATGTTGATGTGTTCCTTGCTTTTGACCTCATTGTTAGATGTAAAGAAAGATGATTCATGCTTCTAACCTAGTTGTTAGACGTAAAGCATGACGTTGTGATTCCTCGCTTCTGACCTAGTTGTTAGACGTAAAGCGAGATGGTGACATTCCTTGCTTCTGACCTAGTTGTTAGACGTAAAGCAAGATGTCACTGACACTGAGCTACCAGCTTAACCATTGTGACATTGAGCCAGTGTAGTACTGTGATGTGCCAGCCTAGTGCTGTGATGAGGTATCATTTTTACTGATACATATTTGATGAAGATGATGATAGCATTCTTTCGAGAATGATGATGTTTCCGATGAAGAAAACTTCTGATGACTCGTACATATGCTAGCCAATGTTTCAAGATGATATTGACGATACTGTCCTATAGATTCCATTGATGATGCAGACCTCTCTCGCCTAATGCTGATGAAGAACACCCTTCTTGTTAAGGGGGAGTGTTGAAATAATGTAACTGTGAAGAGCATTCTTATTATTATTGGATTAAATCCCCATTGCAGATTAATCATGTCATTATTATTATTATTGTTATTGGATTAATCCCCATTGTGGATTAATCATGTCAATAATTGTATAAGGACCAAATCCGCTTTTGTGGATTGGTCATCGGACAATTATAAAGGGCAGAATAAGAAGTTGGCCCCAGCAGTTATTATGGAAGACCCAGAATTAATTAAAGGTGGGTTTACCCACCCAGAGTGAGAGGTCGGCCCTGTCAGTTGTGATCTTTCACACGTGCCAGTCTTGTATAAATAAGAGGCTAGCGCCTCACTTCTAACACACACTCACTTTCTCATTCTCTTATGAGGCAAGCTACAATTACCAGTTGGAGAGAGGAGAAGAAGAGTGGCGCATCTCTTGGGGAGGAATATTTGTATTGGTTTGAGTTATCTCTTGAACATTGTATAAGCTATTTATGATAAGGAAGTTTTGCTGGGTTTTCTTCCCCTAGAGGGTTTCCCAGGATAAATGTTGTGTCTCTTGTGAATGTGTATTTCTTAGTGATCTTGTTCTTATGATTCTCTTATCTATTGAAATGCAAAGAAATATAATAATGGCATAAACATTAACAACAACTCCATGTGTTCAAGAACCCACTTGAAACTATGAGGACAACAGTCCTCCCAGCACCTCCCTACCACCCTAAAATATAAATATTTTCTTTTAATAAATTTATCACAGTGATACAACATTTATCAATGGGTTACCAGTCCCATCATTGTTCTACTACACTGGTATGCTCTGCCTGCATCAGTGTCTTCTTGCATGCAACCCTTGCGCTTCTTGTTCTTCTTCCTTTTATGCTTTGTGCGCCATGTCCATTCTCTATGCTATGCCTCTTCTATCCATTTCAGATGTTGCACACAGCCTGCTTCTACTTGCATGAATCATTCTCAACCGCAGCAACTGCCTCTTCTCTTTTCTACGTATATTTATCATGCCAAATCCTCTACAAGATCATCCACACAACTTATCGTCTTCTTTGGCAGTTATCCTAAGTCTAATTGTCATTAGTGGCTTATCTTGAGATTCTTTTTCTTCTCTGGAAGTGCGACCCTTTTTCCTCTCTGTCACAGTTAAGATTATTCTCTATGTTGCAGTTACAGACTTTGACACTTTTCCATCTATCAATTGTCTCTATGATCAGTATTCATTCCACATGCATTTACCTCGAGACTCTCGATCTCCTCTGGCAGTCACCCTGCATCTCCTCAAGTTCTTTGGAAGATACAATCACTATGTTCTGGCAGTTACAACCAGTCAATTATGGCTTCTTTGGCTTCTAAGCCCCTTCCTTCACGTGACCATCAGCGGTGACCAAACGCCTACTCGAAAGGCGCTTCCCGATCTCCATTCAATGAGCGCTAGCTCCTTTTCATGATATGACCTTGGGCTATGAACTTCACATGACCACGAAATTGGAGGTGCATCCATAGGCAGTTTGAGGGCAACCCTCTTTTCACCCCGCAATTCACTACGAGCCTTCACGTGTACTTTCTCCAAAAATATGGTTTCGATTGCGGCCCGCTCATGAAAAATTAAGGCTCGAGCATGTTCTGGCCCTGCAACGCGACAGGATTGTCGATCTCACGATCTTGACGATGCTCCTTCATTCAATGGCTCTGATATATCTTCCTTTCCTACCTTCTTTCCTCTGTCCATGCTTGATTCTTAGTCTTAATGATCAGGTGACATGTGTCCCTCCAAACCAATGGACGAGATCGATTTCGCCTTTTAGGCTTTGGGAGCTTCGATTCTCAAACTCTGCTTTCTCCTGGGGCATTTCACCCAAAGTCCATGATCCAACGACACATGTCCCTTTTGGATCGACAGTCACAATCCCTTTGGGTATTCGAGGTTCGGCAATCTCAACTGTCAATTTTATTTCATCCTTCCTTTGCTTTTTCTCGAAGTTGACAATCCACTGATGTGTTTCCTCTTTAATCTAACAGTTATCCTCTGTTTCGGGACTTCAGCCTTCAACAATATCAAACCTTTCTCCTTCGTGTTTTCCCAGAGTAGTTTCGCCCGGAGTTCACGATCCATTGACATGTACCCTCCTGCACGATCAATGATCATAAGTGACTTCGGAACTTCAGGACTTTAAGTTGATCGCTACTTCATTCTCCTCCGGAGTGGTCGCTTGTTGAATAAGTCATAGGTGGTGGAAACCGCTTGCTATCGGTTAACACTTCCACTTACACTGTCCTTCCACTATACTAGATCAACGGTTGAGAATGCTTCTAAAGTGTTCTTCAGATCGGACGACTAAGAGAAACTTCTGACCTTCGTCCTTAGGGACTTCGAGACTTTTGACATTTGTTGGTGGAACCTTCCAAAGTAAATCTCTCAGAGTGACGTAGCTTGCTTACATCACTTGTTGACATGGCTCAAGCCAATTTCCTCTTGACACTTGTCATCATATGATTATGTCATGTGTACTTTCTGATGTGGTCTCCCATATATGCTTTGTTGACGTGGTCTGCCACATTTCCTCTTCCGACATGGTCTTCCACATGTCCTTTTCCGACGTTGTCTGCCACATGTCCTTGTTGACGTGGTCTGCCACATGTCCTTGAGGACAAGATTTTTTGACGTAGATCTCCCTAATCTAACGGTCATTGTCTAATCTCCAGATCTGATGATCCTTATTCATTTTGGATTTACGGTCTTCAGGTTTTTCAAATCTCAAACTTTCCGTAGTGTAACCTCCTCCCATATTTATATCCTAAGTGAATTTTGTTATTCGATCAGGATCTTGGATCGATGACTCGATCTTTTTGCGATGCAACTTTTATAGCTTATCATGTCCTTCCACTCGAAATTGATCTAACGGCTGATGGAAATTCGCATTCTGGGAATTTCAAATCTCAAACTTTCCTAATTGTAACCTCCTCATATATTTAGACCTAAACTAAACATTGTATGTCGATCATGTTCTCAGATCGATGGCTCAATCTTTCTACGATGTAGCTTTGCTAGCTTATCATGTCCTTCCACTCGAAATTGATCCGACGACTGACGGAAATTTGCATTCCGGGAATTTCAAATCTCAAACTTTCCTAAGTGTAACCTCCTCGCATCTTTAGACCTGAACTAAACATTGTTTTTCAATCATGTTCTCAGATCGACAGCTCGATCTTTCTGCGCGCTCCTCCTGTCTGGACACTAATCCGACGACCACCACTGTCGCTCTTCCTCCTGAGATTTATGATCTCTCTTAGTTAGTAGGTTTTCTATGTGTTCAAAGGTCTCTACCTTTTCTCCTCCTGTGAGTCCTTCTCTTGGACCTCGGCTTCACTTCTGGAAAGAGAAAAATGCTATCTCTTTTGATCTTTGATCTTTGCATACTTTTCGCTCTTCCTCTCGAGCTTTGATATTTATACTGTTCGCTTCTTCTCCTAAACTTATTCTTTCCCTATTTTCCATCATTGATGATTTCCTCATTGCTGCTTTTCTTGTCTATAAACATATCATCATCGTTGTTGTTCTTGCCATCAATGACAAACACACTTTACCTGTAAACATGCCAACAATCTCCCCCTTTGGCATTGATGGCAACCCTGAAAGACTGCATTGTTCTACTTAGATGCATTGTTCTACTTATATCTCCAATTGTAGCATCTAGAATACACCTTTTCTCCCCCTTTTACATCAATGTCAAAGAAAAAATGTTCCCCATGATCTGTTGTAGTACTTTTCGGAGGTATCAGATATTCAACCAACATAAACTCCCCCTGACATGATGGATTCTCTTATTTGATTCATGTAGAGTGTTTGTATCTAAATTAGAGTCTTCTCCTTCAGATTCTTGGACCTGTTCATCTTCAGCTTTGGTTGTGTCCTCTGTAGCAGACTCAATATTGCTCACCTCTCTTACTGGGACTCCTTCATCAACCTTTTCTTGTCATAACTAAATGATTTCCCTTGTAACTCTTCTCTGATCTTCTATTACAACAACTTCATTTTTCTTCCATGATGCCTACAATCCAAGGATTTTATGACCATATTCATCACAAGAAAAAACCATTACAAACACTCTCATACCTGCTTTCCCTTTTTACAAATGAAGGACCTGTGTTAGACTTCTTAGGAGTACTGATTTATTTTATGTTGTATCCAAGACCAGATTTGTCATTTGGTGATCTCTGACTATCGAAGATCTCATTTAGGTCATGGAGTTGTTCAAGAACATGATTTGGGTGTTTGACTTCTCAACCTTCACAACTTCTGCTTCCGGCTTATGATATGATTCTTCTTCTACTTMTTCTTTTCTTGCATGGGAGGATTCAATATCAAAATCATTATCTGTCCTTATGCCTTTAGCCACCACTTGTCCTAAGTTTACATTTTTTACTTTACAATCTTTGGACGTGAACACCTCTTCATAGCCTCTGTCACACATTTGACTTATACTGAGCAAATTATGTTTAAGAAGTAGAACATCCCATAAATCTCCTTTGCCATTACTCAAACTCACCATCCCCTTACCCTTGATTTTACCTTGTTCATCATTTTCAAAGATCGCATTTCCTATTTTTCTTTTACTTATAGACAAAATCTTATCCTTGTCTCTAGTCATGTGCTTGGAACATCCACTGTCTATATTCTAGGAGTCCTTTTGTTTTTGAGTTGAAAGTAATAGACCACATTTTTCACTATCTTTCTTTTTCCATGTGTTGGCATTTCTAGCTAAGAGCTTTATCCTTGGATCTGCTTTGTAATTCTTTAGATGGAAATTTGCATCTTTATGGCCAAAGTTATGACAGTTATAGCATTCAAGCTAATTGTTCAATAGGTCAAAGTGATTGTTGCAACGTTGTCTACTCATTGATTGTTTATTATTTCTTGACCTCCTTAGTTGCATGTCTCTAAACTTAATTTGACCATTTGCAATATGTGGTTGTTTGTTACTTGGCGGTCTCATTCTTTGTTGTGGCAGATATTTATTCCTTAGGTGTCTTGATTGCTCATGTCTAAATCTTAAGGAACAATTTACATCTTTGTAGCCAAAGTTAGAACTGTAGAAACAATATCCATAGAAAAAAAAAATTATACCTGGAAAATGGATGTCTTCTTTGAGCAGATTGATTTCTTCCATGTTGATGATTTCCTTGAGCAGAGGGTGTATTATTTATTTGTTCTACAGATTCAGTTCTGGCACCTTTTTATTTACTCCTCCTTGGTGGCTAATCATCTTCCTTTCTTTCTACAGGTTTGATGTTGTCATTGGATGTAGATTTGGAAAACTTGATGGGTTCTTTGTTGCTTGGTTGACCACTACTTGATCCCTCTTCATAACCCAAATCAGTTTTCAACTTTGGATTCCTTTGTTGATTCATAATGGTGGCTAATCCTTCTGAGGCTTTGATACTTGACAGATTCTAGTGATACAAGGTTTTAAACTTCTCCAACTCTTTTATAGTTTTCACTACTTCTTCTTCCAAAGCTTCACATCTTGCCTTCTTCTCTAATAACTGATGTTTCAGAATGTCCTCTATTTTCTTTGCCTCTTCTAATTCCACTTTTAGAAAGGCAAATTCTTCATCGGGTTTTTTACTGCCTTTCTCAAACTGTATCAGCAATTGTTTTTTCTTTCTCTTCTTAAGTATGAGTCTGTCAAACTCTTCCAAAGCGCTGATCAACTCTCCTTCCAAGTCAACCACAACTTATTTATCATCAACATAACTTCCTGCGATTTTATTATCATAATCCTCTTTGGCCATAAGCACAAAGTCATTTTCCTTATTTTCACAAGTTGAGTCACTATTTGTGTCTTCTGAAGAGTCATCATTGTTTACACATAAACTTTTCTTTTTACCAAATCTCGTTGATGTACTTCTCTTCTCCTTCGGAGTTATGATCCTTCTACTTGTGTGGACACTTAGATGAAAAATGACCTATCTTTCCACAATTAAAAATTTTGAATGGAAACCTGCCTTGATACTTTCCTGATCCTTTCTTTAGACTTCTCACAAATTTTTCTTCAATTTCATCAGGCTCAGATTCCTCATTCTTATCTCCTTTAAAAGAAGATTCTCTAGTGGTGGATTTATCTTTGCCTATCCTCATTTCATATGCAGTCAACATTCCTAGAAGTTGATCAAAAGCCAAAGATTTTAGATCATTAAGCTCTTTTATAGCAGAAACCTTTGGGTTGAATCTATCTGGCAGAGATCTCAAAATTTTATGAACTAAAGAGGATTCCTCAATTTTTTCACTAAGTGCTTTCATTACATTTACTAGTTATTCAACTCTCAAAAAGTACTTCCCAATAGTTTCATCTTCTTTCATATGTATTTGTTCAAACTGTACTCTATAGGTTTGAATCTTGGAATCCTTTACCTTCTCATTGCCTTCATAACTGCTAATGAGTTTGTCCCACATTTCTTTGGTAGATTCTAAGTGCATAAATTTTACAAATTTTGCTTCTGCAAGCCCACTCAGAATAGCATTCATAGCCTTAGCATTGAAGTTGAGTTATAGCTTGTCATCCTTAGAAGCTAGTAAAAATGGCTTTACATAATCAATATCTACCACATCCTAGACATCTGCACCTAAATCCATTATGTAGGTTCTCATCCTAACTTTCTAGAAGCCAAAGTTTGTTTGATTGAACATGGGACCTTATTGGTTGAAGTTCCTCCATGGATAATCATGTTTAAGTTCTCTTAAATAAAGGAAACTTGCTCTAATACCAATTGTTGGAAAACTGAGAGGGGAGGGGTGAATCAGTTGTTACTGTTCTTAAACAATTATGCTTATTTTAAACTCTTTACAGAGCATTCAATGACAATCACAATAATGCAGGGAGGTAAGCAATAAAATATTCAACATCAATCACACACATGAAATATATAGAAACAGATATTTCTTGAGCAAACCCATAAAGTGAAAAACATCTTCTTCTTGATATGATAAGTAATCTTTATTTTTTGTGCATTATCATTCTTATGAGCACCAACTCATTTTGAGGCTATCACCTCTGTTTTGCAAGCTGCAATTCGTTGAGAGCACCAACTCTCTAGTTTCTCTAGCACCCACTAGAAGGAAGCACCAACTCCCTGGTTTCTCTACCACCCACTAGTAGGAAACACCAACTCCCTAAGTGTTCTAGCACCAACTGGATGGAAGCACCAACTTCCAGTCACACATGCATCGACCTGTATAATAGAGAACAATAGTTCTCCCTTGCACCACCCTGCCACCCTGGTCTTTCTGGATACAACCAGATGAAAGCTACAACTCCCTGTGTTCAAGCACCCACTTGAAACTATGAGGACAAAAACCCTCCCTAGAACCTCCCTACCACCCTGAAATATAAATATTTGTTTTTCATAAATTTATCACAGTGATACAATATTTATCAATGGCTTACCAGTCTCATCAGTGTTCTTCTACACTTCTCTACTCTGCCTGCATCAGTGTCTTCCTGCACACATCCCTTACGCTTCCTGTTCTTCTTCCTTTTATGCTTTGTGCGCCATGTCCATTCTATGCATTATGCCTCTTTTGTCCATTTCAACTACTGCACACAGCCTGATTCTACTCACATGAATCACTCTCAACCGAAGCAACTACCTCTTCTATGTTCTGTGTATATTTATCATGCCAAATTCTCTACCAGATCATCCACGCAACTTATCATCTTCTTTTGCAGTTATCGTGATTTTTTTCATCATCAGTGTCTTATTCTTATATTATTTTCCTTCTCTAGTAGTGCGACCCTTCGTCCTCTCTGTCACAGTTGAGCTTCTCCTCTTTGTTGCAGTTACAGACTTCGACACTTTTCCATCTGTCAATTGTCTCTATGATCATTCTTCATTCCATTGGAAGCTACCTCAAGACTCTTCAACTCCTCTGGCGATCACCCTGCAACTCCTCGAGTTCTCTGGTAGATACAATCACTCTGTTCTAGCAGTTACAACCAATCAATTATGGATTTTTTGGCTTCTAAGCCCCTTCCTTCACGTGACCATCGGCGGTGACCAAACGCCTAATCAAAAGGATCTTCCCGATCTTCGTTCAGTGAACGCTAGCTCCTTTTCACGATATGACCTTGGGCTATGAACTTCACGTGACCACGTGATTGTGGGCACGTCCATAGGTGTTTTGAGGGAAACCCGCTTTTCACCCCGCAATTCACTACAATCCTCCATGCATCCTTTCTCCAAAATCATGGTTTTGATTGTGGCCCGCTCATGAAAAATTAAAGCTCGAGCATGTTCTGGCCCTGCAATGTGACGGGACCATCAATCCCACGATATCGACGGTGCTCCTTCGATCAATGGCTCCAATCTATCTTCCTTTCCTGCCTTCTTTCCTCTGTCCAGGCGTGATCCTTAGTCTCAATGATCAGGTGACATGTGGCCCTCCAAACCAACAGACAAGATCGATTTCTCCTTTCAGGCTTCAGGAGTTTCGATTCTCTAACTCCACTTGCCTCTGGAGCATTTCACCCAAAGTCCACTATCCAACGACGCGTGTCCATTTTGGATCGACAGTCACAATCCCTTTGGGTATTCGGGTTTTGGAAATCTCAACTCCCAACTTTCTTTCATCCTTCCTTTGCTTTTTCTCGGAGTTGACAATCCACTGATGTGTGTCCTCTTTAATCCAACATTTATCCTCTGCTCTGGGACTTTAGCCTTCGGCAATCTCAAACCTTTCTCCTTCACATTTTCCCGGAGTTGTTTCTCTCGGAGTTCATGATCCATTGACACGTACCCTCCTACATGATCAATGATCATAAGTGACTTTGGCACTTCAGGACTTTAAGCTAATCGTTGTTTCATTCTCCTCCAGAGTGATCACCTGTTGAATAAGGCATAGGCAGTGGAAACTGCTTGCTATCGGTTAACACTTCCACTTACACTGTCCTTCCACTGTACTAGATAAATGGTTGAGAATGCATCCGAAGTGATCTTCCGATCGGATGGTTGAGAGCAACTTCGGACCTTCATCCTTCGAGACTTCAGGACTTTTGACATTTGTTGGTGATGAACCTTCCAAATTAAATCTCCCAGAGTGATGTAGCTTTCTTACGTCACTTATTGGCATGGAACATGGCAATTTCTTGATGACACTTGTCATCATCTGATTATGTCATGTGTACCTAGTGGCATGGTCTCCCATATGAGCTTTGTGAATGTGGTCTGCCACATTTCCTCTATCGGCGTGGTCTACCACATGTCCTTTGCCAACGTGGTCTACCACATGTCCTTGCTGATGTTGTCTACCACATTTCCTTGAGGATGAGATTTTTTGACATAATCTATTGATGTTGATCTCCCTAATCTAATGATCATTGTTTGATCTCTAGATCCGATGGTCCTTATTCATTTCAGATTTTTGGGCTTCGGGTTTTTCAAATATCAAAATTTTCGGATCGTAACCTCCTTGCATATTCATATCTGAAGTGAATCTTGTTCACTCAATCAGGATCTTGGATTGACAGCTCGATCTTTCTGTGATGAAGCTTTGCTAGCTTATCCTATCCTTCCACTCGAAACTGATCCGACAACTGACGGAAATTCGCATTCCAGAAATTTCAAATCTCAAAATTTCTTGAGTGTAACCTCCTCGCATCTTTAGACCCGAACTAAATGGTGTTTTCTGATCATGTTCTCAGATCGAAGGCTCAATATTTCTACGATGCAAATTTTCTAGCTTATCGTGTCCTTCCACTCGAAATTGTTCCGACGGCTGATGGAAATTCGCATTCCGGGAATTTCAAATCTCAAACTTTCCTAAGTGTAACCTCCTCGCATATTTAGACCTGAACTAAACATTGTTCTTCGATCATGTTCTCAAATAGACGGCTCGATCTTTCTACGCGCTCCTCCTGTCTGGAATCTGATCCGATGACCACTGTCGGTCTTCCTCCTGAGCTTTCGGATCTCTCTGAATTAGAAGGTTTTCTAAGTTTTCAAAGGTCTCGACCTTTGCTCCTCCTGCGAGTCCTTCTCTTGGACCTCGGCTGCACTTCTGGAAAGCACAAAGTGTTATCTCTTCTAAGCTTTGATCTCTGCATATTGTTCTCTCTTCCTCTTGAGATTTGATTTTCATATTGTTCGCTTCTTCTCCTGAACTTATGCTTTCCTTGTTTTCCATCATTGTTGCTTTTCTTGCCTGTAAACATATCATCGTCGATGTTGTTATTTCCATGAATGAAAAGCACACTCTACCTATAAACATGCCAACAATATATGGACACTATACAATAAATTTCCCAACCATAAAGAAAGGAAGACAATATGCTTCCACCGCTAACATTGATCTAGACCCACCCGAAAAGAATGAAGAGAAGAGAGAGGGGAAGTACTTCCTCTAAAGCAAACACAAAATTGAACATGACTACAGATCCAAGTAAACTAGTTGATCATTAATTTTATAAAGTATTGCATTCTTAATAAGTGAAGGATATTATCTTCAGTGTGGGAGCGCTCATGAATTGGACCATTAACCCTGGTACATGAGTCCAACCCTTATTGATTGATTATTATGTTGGTCAAGAAGAAATAAAAAATCTAGCAAGCAAATAAAATAAGACTTCCATCCTTCAATATTTCAGAGAGACTTAATTGACTCAAGAGGGAGTCAAAACAAAATGAAAAGAAGGAAGAGACAATACATTTTCCCCCTTCAATATTTCAGAGGAAGATAGACAATATTCTAGCCGATTCAGCTGCTCCAGTTGATATGCCCATAGATATTGCAGTAGGGAATAAAAGGCATGCCTAGGGTAGAAAAAACTCTACAAGAGGCAGAGGAACATTCAAGTCCCTCAAGGGACATCCTGAAAAAGAAAAAGAGATTTTCAAGCTACCCTTAAACCCTGAGCCACTCCATTGATTCTGATACTCCCTGTCATGGAGAAATGATAGGTGAACAGGTATGGAAAATTCCATAACTAAAGAGTACCAGTATATCTTAAATAACGATGTATGAGACATTGTTTCAAGACTAGAGGGGAAATCTATGGTAACTTTTAAATGGATCTATAAAAATAAAGCATGCAGTTGATGGAAGTGTCAAGAAATACAAACCAAGATCTATGGCCAGAGGATTCTCACAAGAAGAGAGAGTGAACTATGATGAGACATATTGATCTAGTATACCGACGCACTTTCATCCACATTACCATCCATGAGTTGGAAACTACATCAGATAGATGGATTCTTGATGAGTTTAGGCTTCAGCAAAAGTGTTGCTAATCCAAACCTATATTACCACATTGGTGACAAAAGCCTAATTTTGATGACGTATTCAGGAATTCGTGTTGTTGGATACAAGAAAGCCTCAAATTTCGAGATGAAGGATCTAAGAGCGATGCACTTCTTGGGACAAGAAGTATGATAGAGGACCAATGAGACTTTTCTTAAGTCAAGAAAAATATACAGTGGAGATATTAAATAAGTTCAGTATAAGAGAATGCAAATCCATGTCTACATCGATGGTGATGGATTTGACGAAAAATAAAAGATGATGATTCAAACAAGATTGATCCACATGTGTACTGATAGTTGATTGGTTCATTTATGTATTTGGTTAACACCAGACCTAATATATGTTATGCAGCGAATGTTCCTAGTCAATCCATGATTCATCCAAGACAAACTCACTAGATAACAGTAAAGCATGTATTGATATATAGACAAGGCACAGTTGGATATGGCTTGAGATATGCCTCTAGTGTGAAATTGAGTTTGCAGGGATATGCCGATATAGATTTAGCAGAGAGTACAGTGAACCAGAAGAGCACATTCGATTGTTTTTTTACCGCGAAGTTTGCCATGGTTTCTTGGTGCAACAGGAAACAAAGCTCTGTGAACTTGAGTACCACAGAAGCAGAGTATATGTCATTGAGTGTGTAAAGCAATGTGGCTTCTGAGAGAATTATTTGATCACGAGATGAATCATATTATTACTTGTGATAACCAAAGCTATGTGAAGCTCACTGAGAACCATGTGTTTCATGATAGATCGAAAAACGTTGAGATATCATTTTCATAGACATGATGCAGAGGAAAGCAGTACATGTGCAGTATCTTCCTACACATGAGCAAATTGTAGAAATCTTCACCAAACTGGAATGGTGAAGAATACCTCTCCTGTTGAAAGGGAGTGTTGATGACTACAGCCAAGACAAAGTTCAATTACTTTCGTGCGAGACTTGGCCTAATGAAGAATGCCTCCCTAGTTGAGAGGGAGTGTTGATGATTATAGTTGTGTGATACATCCTCCAAGACATAGACTGATTGAGTCAACCTAATAAATATCCCATGAGTTGGGTGTGTGGTTCCTATCTGAGACAGAACTAGAACGTTGTGTTGGCCTCCTCCTTATAGATATTTGAGAAGAACTCCAAATGATTCTCCTATGTAATGCAGTGAGAAAGAAGATCTGTTGATTTAGACGTGCATGTGGCTAAGCACAGGTGAACGTGTGAATTCCCATGAGCTGGGTGCATCGTTCTGAGACAGAGATGAAAATGATGTATTGGCCTCCTTTGAGCAGAGAGTTGAGATGATGAACTCCAGATGAATCTCCTGTGTAATGCAATGGGAAAGAAGATCTGATGATTTTGATCCAGAATTATGTAGGAACACAATGAAATACAGAAATACACATAAACACAGATATGCAGTGGAAATAAGACTTCATTTCATTAATAACAAATGACTGAAAAATGCTTACAGACAGAATGGAAATAAACTAGCTAGGGCGCTGGTAGCTTATCTCTTAGAAGAGATGTGGCGGCTACTGGCCTCTGAACTGCCTATTACAATGAGGTTCGAAGGCCTATATATTACTTAGAAACAATGGAAAACCCTAAACATCCAAAAACCTAACCCTAGGAGATGAAACGCCAGAATATGGGCTCCGTTGGGGTAAATTGGTACATCAATTTCTCGGGGTCATAACTTTGGCATACTATCTATGTTTGACGCACATGATACAGCATTAGAAATATCTATCCGAGGACTACACTGCTAACAGTGAATATTGAGTCCGGAACGGACTCATATTTATCGAATCATTCATGCCCAAAAAATGTCGTTTAGGGCCTCAAAACAGCTCCGGAAGTTCAGGACCCGAAGAACTGCTAAAAATAGTAAATTGTGCTACAATTAAGGAAACTGAAAAACTGAAAGAAACAATGTTGTGGGTCCAAGTGGAATAGGTGGGTGGCCACCAATATCCACCTGGATCAGTCCTCCCCCCTTAGGAAGCAATGGTCCCCATTGCGTTGAGTTCCTCCATGAGATGAGGAAACTTCTACTGAACTTGGTCCCTAGTGAGCCACTTGCCCTGGTAAAGGAGTTGGCCTACTTTGACAACTCGATATAGCTGGATCCTCTGTTTATGAGTGTTCTTGATCTGTGTGTCCATAATTCAATCATTTGTGGCTTGTTCCATGCAATCTGGATTTAACAATGTTGGTGTGAGTTGTTCTGTCATGTCGGATGTGTCTAGTAGAGGTGGAAAGTAGGGCCGAAGGTGGTCCACATTGAACACTGGGTGCAGACCAAGGAATGGTGGAATACTGAGCTCAAAGGCATTGTCCCCTACAACCTTGGTGATGGTGCATGGCCCATATCGGAGTGGGTGAACCTTCGGTAGGGTCCAACGAGGCGCTCCTTTTGCAAATGTAGCCACACTTTGTCACCCACCTGGAAGTTGTGTGGCACCCGATGTTGATCATGTCATTGTTTGTACTTAGCATTGGCTATGTCCAAGATGTCATGAACTTGTTGGCAGATGTGCTGAATGCGCTCAATGAAGTTGTTTTCCTTGTCAGCCTCAGACTGGACATGGGTTGAATCTGCCCGAGTAGCCGCAAATGGCATGGCTACGTCAATGGGACATAGTGGATGGAATCCCAAGCCCACTTGAAAGGGGCTTTGGCTGGTTGAGCTATGGAGAGCCCGGTTGTAATTGTGTTGTACATAGGGGAGGATCTCATCCCATGTGCATGGATGCTTTGAGTTGTACATGCAAAGAATGTGTACAATCATCTGGTTGACGACCTCTGTCTGGCCATCCGTTTGTGGATGGAAAGTTGTAGACTTGGTGAGCTTGGTGTGCAGCACCGACCAGAGGCTGGACCAAAATGTACTGAGGAACCTGCTATCCTGATCTGAGATGATAGACTGTGGGATCCCAAAGTGTACCCACACTCGTTCAAAGAAGAGTTTAGCAGTGGCTTCTGCTGTGATATTCTTCTTGCAAGCCATCATAATGGACATCTTCGAGAATCGGTCGATGACCACAAAACACAGTCATTTCCATGCTTAGTAGAAGGAAGGCCCAACATGTAATCCATAGAGATGGATTCCCAAGGTCGACTGGGGGTAGGAAGTGGAGTATAGAGCCCTTGCTTCTTGATAGTCGGTTTGGCAATGGCGCAAGCAGTGCAGGACTTGATGTACTTCCCGACATCCTGTCGAAGGTTCATCCAATAGAAATACTTTTAGAGTACTGCCATGGTTTTCTCGACCCCGAAATTCCCAGCGACCCGACTGTAGTGTGCCTCCCAAATCATCTTGGAACGCTCACTTGAAGGAACACAAAGGTGTCCAAGGTGACAAAGCAGGGCATCCTG
>JASDQU010101094.1:124937-158351 GCA_032191745.1 Picea mariana
GTTCAAATGAAACTGTTGCAGGTATGTGGACCACTTTCAATGGCGATCGTTCTACAACTTCCCTTGTGTCTGTATGAACTGCAAGGGTCGGTGGTCTGTGTGGATGACCGTTTCCTTTCCCAAAATGTAATGCTTCCATTGCCGACAAGCCTGCACAATGGAATAAATTTCTTTGTCATAAGTGGTATACTTTTGGACTATGTCGGAAAGTGTCTCACTGTGATATGCCACTGGATGCCCATGTTGAGTAAGGACTACCCCAATGGCATAGTCATAGGCATCTGTCTCGATCTCAAATGGTTGTTGCAAGTCTGGTAATGTGAGCACTGGTGTAGGGCATAGGCAATGCTTCAACTCCCCGAACGCCTTCTGTTGAGATTCGGACCAAAATAATTTTTCTTTAGCTCCTCTCTTGGTGACTTGACTCAAGGGCCAAGTGATATGAGAGAATCCCAACACAAACCTACGGTAGAAATTGGCAAGACCTAAAAATCTACGGAGCTATGCTAGGGTGGTTGGGGTTGGCCAATCCCGAATGAATTGGATCTTTGCTGGATCCACATGCACCCCCCGCTCATCAATAATGTATCCCAGATACTGAACCTGGGTCATGCCAAAAGTGCATTTCTCCAAATTAGCACACAACTTGTGTTGTCGTAGTGTTTGGACGACCTGTCGGATGTGGTGGAGGTGCTCTTCCCAAGTCTGGTTGAATCTCAGAATGTCATCCATTAGCCTCATGAAGGTTGTAGGGGAATTCGTCAACCCGAATGGCATGACCAACCATTTGAAAAGGCCCTCCTTGGATTTGAAGGCAGTTTTCCACACATCAAAGGGTTCGATTGGTACCTGGTGATACCCCGACTTCAAGTTGATCTTGTTGAAATATTTCGCCCCCTTGAATTGGTCCAGAAGGTCATCAATCTGTGGGATTGGGTACCTATTCCGAACAGTGATCTTTTTCAGTGCCCGATAGTCAATGCAAAGTCTCCAAGTCCCATCCTTCTTCTGCACCAACACGATCGGGCTCCCACAGGGTGATAAACTCGGCCAGATGTGACCTTTCTACAATAGCTCTTGAATATGCCTCTTGATTTTTTCATTCTCCATAAAAGAGCGTTGATAGATGGGTTCATTGGGCAGCAGCACACCTAGGGTCAGATCGATGGGGTTCTTGACCTGGCAGTGTAGAGGCACCCCTGCGGGGGAGGTGAAGATGTCCTCGTACTCCTCCACGACCTTATCCATATGTTTTTTTCATGCAATGGGGCCTTGTCTGGAGGTCATGGCCACAGTCTTCCTCTTTCCCTAATGTCGGATCATCAGGAAAGCAAATTTCTTGGTTTTGGAAATGAGCTTACTGCATTGTTTTGCAGTAACCAAAGAGATGGTGGTAGGCGGTCCTATCTTCGTTATCCTGTATAGCTTATTGCCCAAGGTGATAATAACAGCATGAGGCTTGGACTCATACACAGCATGTCGCTTCCACAAGTACGGTTGGCCTAATAATACATCAGAAACATCAAGAGGAGTAGTGTCACATAATACCTCATCCATGAAGGGCTTGATGTTGTAGGGAAGGTGACCTTATTGGCTGACGCGGAGGTCCCGTCCTTGGTGCAACCACCCGATGGTGTATGGTTGTGGGTGTGTTGTGGTCGAAAAGCCCAGCTGCTTCATGACCTCTACCAAGATGAGGTTCTTCTGGCTCCCTCTGTCGACAATGAACTACAACGAGGAACCTTTACCCACATCTTGGAATGGAAGAGATTCTCTGCCTCCTCTAGATCTTCTGGTTCCTCCTTTTGGATCTTCGTGGAGGAAACGGTGGCATTGGGCTCCGCATCGATAATCTTATTCCCCCTATCATTTCCCTTGTGGGTTCTGATTCAGAGTCGGAGAATGCATCTGATTCAGAAGCCTTCAACTCGGCTACCAGTGACTGCTTGGCCCGACACTCACTTGTGTTGTGAGTGGAGCTCTTATGGAACTCACACCACTTCCCCGTGTCCTTTTTTGGCTTTGTGGTGTTGTTCTTTGCTTGTGGATTTGGATGTTTATCCTAGGCCTCTCAGCCTTAGCTTGGTCCTTTGTTCTACGGTTTGGGGGTACCTTTCCCTTTCTTCTAATTCGCAGACCCAAAGTCTCTCTTTTTCTTTTTGAACTTTTGCTCAATCTTGGCAGCATATCGGTATGCCACACCAAGAGAGGAGATGTCGAGGAACTCCATTTCCTCTTGAATGTATCTATGCAGACAACTGCAGTACTTTAACACCAATGTTTTCTCTGAATTTTTGATACCCAACTTTGTGTGTAGGGTATGAAACAGATTCGTCATCTCATGCACATCTTGGTCTCTTTGTTGTCGCAGCGTAGTCCATTATATGTATTTGTCCTCATAGCTCCCCACGGGATAATATTGTTCCTTGATGGCATCTCAAAAATAATTCAAAAGTGGGTGTGGCTGAGAACAGAGAGGGTTCCCCCTTGCCCTATTGCTCCAAGTAGGTTTCCCACCAGTCCTTGACATGGGGGGTAGCTTTGAGGAGTGCGAAAATAATCCTTTATTGGTTGGAAAAATCATGAACCAAGAAATATGCTTCTAACAGATTCAACCATCTATCTATGGCATATTCATCTATTTGGCCCTCAAATATGGAAATTTCAAAGTTTACTTGTACCTTAAAAGGAGTGGCGCCTCCAGAGTGGTTGTTGGATGTCGATGTGCCGCTAGTGGGAATCCGTTGAAGAATCTGGGAAAAGTTGTCCATCATCACGTTCCTTTGTTTCTCGAGGGCCTCCTCAAGAAAAATTTTGATAGGATCTCCTACTCCCTCATCTTTCTTTTCTTCCCCCATGGGCAGTCGTCGGGGTTTGCGAGACTGATCTTGCAAAGGTTCAACCAGATCGAGCCCCAACTCCTTATACCCCGACCTCGTTGGAGACATGCAAAGAAAGATTGAGAATGAGCAGACTGCTCTGATACCACTGATTAGGATTTATGTAGGAACACAATGAAATACAAAAATACACATAAATGCAGAGATGTAGCGGAAATAAGACTTCATTTCATTAATAACAAATGACTGAAAAATGCTTACAGACAGAATGGAAATAAACTAGCTAGGGCGCTGGTAGCTTATCTCTAAGAAGAGATGTGGAGGCTACTGGCCTTTGAACTGCCTATTACAATGAGGCTCAAAGGCCTATATATTACTAAGAAACAATGGAAAACCCTAAACATCCAAAAACCTAACCCTAGGAGATGAAACGCCAGAATATGGGCCCTGTTGGGGTAAATTGGTACATCAATTTCCCGGGGTCGTAACTTTGGCATACTATATCTGTTTGACGCACATGATACATCGTTAGAAAGATCTATCCGAGGAATACACTGTTGATAGTGAATATTGAGTCCAGAACGAACTCATACACGCTAGAGCATTCATGCCCAAAAAACGTCGTTTAGGGCCTCAAAACAGCTCCGGAAGTTCAGGACCCGAAGAACTGCTAAAAATAGTAAATTGTGCTACAATTAAGGAAACTGAAAAACTAAAAGAAACAATGGTGTGGGTCCAAGTGGAATATGCAAGTGGCCACCAATATCCACCTGGATCAGATTTGGATGTACCTGTGGATGAGCACAAGTGAACGTGATCCTAGTGGTTGAGCACTAGTGAGTGTGGTTCTCCTGTGAGACACATTGATATAGAGATATGGACATCCATATGGATGTGCCCCTAGTGGCTGAGCACTAGTGGGTGTATGAGATCCCTTGTTATATTGTTCAAGAGTCAGACTTACCTATAACCCTAATTGTAATGTAAAGGGTACAGGTCGGCCCCACCTTAATGAAAAAGATAATTAAAGTAAAAGATAATTAATCTGGTGATTATTAGTTATATTGTGAGTTATTGAGGTCGGCCTTGTTGTGCCAATAGACATTTATGTTGACAGGTTCAATCTAATATAAGTAAAGTTAAAATCCTCATTAAGGAATCATATCTTAAGTGTGAGTTTGGAAATTTCAGCAAGTACATATTCTTGGGAAAAGTGCACACCTCTCTTGGGCGCTAGTCTTATAGGGTTTGTGAGCACCCTTTTGTGTGCTAGGTTTTGTTAGTGGTGGAGGTCTTTCTCTTAAAGAATATAGCAAAGGATTGGTTGGGTTTTCTTCCCTTATTGAGAAGGTTTTCCCAGGATACTTCTTGTGTACTTGTGCATGGTGTTTCTTCTTGTAATATTGGTTGCTACAACAAAATTATTTATGGCTTAAGTAAAATGCTAAAAGAGAATGAAATTCATGCTTAAACCTTGCCTATTGAAAAATCAACAATATCAAAAGATGGTATTGCCATAGACCCTAAAAAGATTAAAGCTATTATGGAATGGAATGTACCTAAAAATGTAGCATACATATGATCATTCATGGGGATTATTGCTTATTATCGAAGGTTTATCGAAGTATTTTCGAAAATTGCCTACCCTATTACATCACTACAAAAAAAGGGAAAAAAATACATTTGGTCTCAAAACTGTTAGGATAGTTATGATAAATTAAAAGGTTTACTAACTACAACCCCAATCCTTAAAGTGGTTGACCCTTATAAAGATTTTACATTTTGTGTAGATACAATTAATGAGGGATTAGGTGGAGTATTGTCACAAGATGGACACGTAATTTGTTATGAATCTCACAAATTAAAAGAACATGAAAAAAACTGCGTATCTCATGATCTGCAATTAGCAGTTGTAATTCATGCACTAAAAATGTGGCGGTATTATTTAATGGGAAGAAAATTTCTATTATTATCATATAACAACGGCGTGAAACATTTGTTTAGTTAACATGATCTCAATGCACGACAGGCAATATGTTTATCCTTTCTAGGCAATTTTGATTTCAAAGTGCAACACATCAAAGGAAAGGAGAATAAAGTCATAGATGCACTAAGTCGAAGAATTAATAAATTATATGAAGTTATTATCATCAAAAAAGAAAGTGATATTTATGATAGAATTAAATCGGCAAGCATAAATGATGTAGAATAGATCAAAAAAATAGAACAGTTGCAGAAAAATGAAGGGAGTGTGAATAATATAGATTTCAGTATCAACAAAAATGGACTATTAAAGTTCAAAAATAGATTATATATACCAAATTATGTTGATTTGAAGTTGATAGTCTTGAATGAATTGCATAAAAATCCTTATTCTAGTCATCCTGGATATCAGTAAATCATAACATCCATAAGAAAACTATTTTATTGGCCTAATATGCAAGCTAAAACAATCGAATATTTATCTATATGCTTAGATTGTCAACAGGTAGAAGTTGAACATCAACATCCAACAAGTTTATTACAACCTTTACCTATACCAGAATGGAAATGAGAAATTATTTCAATGGATTTCATCACAGGTTTGCCTAAGACTCAAAGATAAAATGATTCAATCATGGTAGTAATTGATAAATTGAATAAATCTCCTCACTTCATACCTGTGAAATCTACCTACAAAGTGTTAAACATCCTTGAAATTTTTATGAAAGAAATATTTAGATTGCATGGAGTTCCTAAAGTGGTGATTTCATATAGAGATGTCATTTCAGATAGAGATCTCAAGTTTACATCAATTTTTTGGAAAAAATTATTTGCACGTTTAGGAACTAATTTGAACTTTAGTACAAGTTATCATCCATAAACAGATGGACAAACAAAACTTACAAATCGATTATCGAGGATATTTTACGAATGTATGTAAGAACGAAACCAACTAAGTGGGAACAATACCTAGACTTAGTCGAATTCACATACAATAACGATTATCAAGTGTCAATAAAAATGATTCCCTTCGAATTTCTATATGGTAGAAAATGTACAACTCCGATCAGTTGGGATAATCTGATCGACAGAATAATGGTTGGACCAGAAACCATCTAAGAAATGGAATGGATGGTCAAAAAAGTGCAACAAAATTTAAAGATTGCGCAAGAACGATAGAAAATATATACAGATCAAAAATGATGACATCATGAATTTAATATTAGAGAACATGTGTACCTTAAAGTCAAAGCAAGAAGAAACTCATCAAATCTAGGGGACCCAATGACCTCTCCTAAACGTATCCCCTACTCCCCCCCCCCCCCNAATCCACCCCCTCTCCAATTGGCCCCTGGTAAGCCTTCTTCCCCCTCTAGATTGTATTCTCCTTCGCCTTCAAGACCTGTATTGTTACCTGAGGTATCTCCTCCTTCCCCCTCTATGACCTCCCCTCCCATACCCCCCTCCTCCCTAGCTCCCAAGCCTAGGTCCCCTCTAAAGTCGACCAAAAAGAATTATGAGCTACATTCAAAGGGTTCTTAGTTGAACATGGCCCCTTCCAAAGGAGGCCTTGAACTGGACCCTCCTCAATCCAACTCACTGGGGTACAAATCCCACTTTTCGGAGGCACAAGCAAAGGTGGTAGAAAAAATCAGGAAAGGAATAAAAATTCCTATCACTAGGGCCCTTACAGAAGGGAAATCCCTCGACTCCCCTACCCAATGTTGATTATATCCTTCAACACTAGAGGGGTAGGGGGGCCCAGAAAAAATTATCCCTTAAAATTTTATTATGTAACCTAAACCCTAATGTTGCAGTGATGATTCAAGAAACAATGTGTAGTGGGGAAAAATCTAGGACCTCCCTAGGGTCATGGCTTAATAACTGGTCATTTTGCACAATAGATGCAGATGCAATGTATGGAGGTCTAATCACATGGAGAAGTCTTGAATTTCTGGCACTAAGCATTTCTTCCTTTCAATCAGCTATTGCGGTATGTTTGAAACATAAAAATTGTGACAAGTCTCTGAACTTTGTAAATATATATATGTGCCATACTTTGATTGAATCCATTTCTGGGAGGACCTAACTCTTGTAGGTGCTTTAAGAAAACCTTATTCCATCATTGGAGGGGGCCTTAAATTCCCACTTTCTTTGAGAGAGGTTTGTGGATCAAACCCCATAAGTGATGGGAAATGACATTTATTTATTTTCTTAATGGAAAACCAAAATCTGGTCGACATTGAACCTATCAAAATCACCTCGGCCTAGAGGAACGGTATATCATTTGGTGACTATAGACCAATCTCATGTTGCAATGTGATCTACAAACTAATTTCCAAGGTGATTGGCACATGACAAATAAATCCCCTATTGAAACTACTACACATGACCAAATTTGCCACGGTTTTTCGTTTCTATTGCCACACATATTCGTCGCACTTTCCACAAAGCCAAACAGTATTTTTTGTGGAACTTTTTACGTTGATATATCCATGCACTAAGATTATTCGTGGAAACAACAACGAAATCAGGTCGCCACATGTCATCATCCTAAATATTTTATGTTAAATTTTTTTGTTCACATCGTAGTAATTACGACAAACTATCATCAGTAGACTGACAAACATATGTTGGAAATATGGAATCCCATAGAAAATATTTAACTTCTTTCCACAAACGTTCGTTGTTGTAGGGATGCAAGTTCGTGGAAAGAAGAAGAGATGTATACCTTCTTGTGACGAACATGCATCGCTATAGCGATGATGGTGCATGGAAATAGAGACGAAGTCCTATGGCAGAGTAGAAAACCCACCAATAGCTTGCAACGCAGATGCCATATTTATGACGAACATACGTCGCTATAGCAACGACTTCTGTAGGTTTTAAAAAAAAAAAAATTGATAGTTTTCTAGTGTTTGAAAACAATGATATGCTACAGAATCCTTACAATGATATGTTTCATAATTCCCCATCTTCATGATACATAGAAGCCTTAGTACTCTACCTAATGAAGAATATGATTTATTGTTGATTCATGCACAAATTTGATGTCTAGCACCAATCCCTTATCCTACTTCAAGGACGAATCCTTTCAAGGAGGGACAATAGTGGTTGATACGTTGCACTTACAGGAACTTACAGGCATATAATACCAACAAAAGTACCTACTAGTTTTCATATTACAGCACATTGAAACTCCAATGTGAGATCTACTGGTAACGTTGTGGGAGGTATCCTTTTTGGTCTAAATTGACCAGCCAAGTGGGAACCTGGAGACTTATATCCAGGATCATTATGCCTCACAGGCTTCATCTTCATCTTCGTGTTGCATCACCTTTGGTGACTTGATTCCTTCATCACGCATATTTTCTATGCAACCTTTCTGGAAGATCCAAAAAAAATATTTGACATGACATTTGATAGTCTAAATTGGAAACATGGGGCATTAGTTATATAGCATCATTGTGGCATGATGCATAATTTACTTGGCATACATAGTCAAGATACATGAGGACTTGTCATTTGTTTTCTAGAGGAAGTTCCAACTAGCATCAGTTCATGATGAAGATGTGGGCAATATAAAATGTTACATTCATGGAGTCTTATCTTGCCATGATGACAGAGTATAACCAACATCTCCACCATCTTTTTTTGGCCCTCCAAAATGATATTCTTAGTAAAATTGTGGAGCCCTATATTGGATGGATGATAAACCCAGGATTTCCCTAAATTAAGGCATATTCTTATCAAACTAGAGGGTATATTGAAGGGTGAAACAATTAACTTATGTGTGGTAGCTTATGGTTGGATTGTTGGGTAGATTGTACAAGCAGTGATACTCCTCCAACACCTGCACCAAAAAAACAACCTAAGAGATGAATTTGGGGCTGCATTATGAACAGAGTTAAGGTTAGAAACAAATGAGGTATGGACCATCATGTTTGAGATAAACAAAACCTCCTTGGTATCTTTGTTATCTATGAGGCTTATGAGCAACATACACATCATTTTACATCCAGTTTTCTAAACTTTCTCTTTCTATATTTTGATATTTTATGACAGTTGGGAATGAATGTCACCTACAACATAACTAGTTCAGACCTAAGCACACTCAGAATAGACACTTTGAGAGAATATTTTGATCTCTTCTTTGCCATTGTGTCTTTGGTACAATCAAGGATTTTTTGAAGATTCGGGTTGTCACTTTGTACCTATTGACAACATGCAACAAATCAGCTAATGTTGAATTATGTAGGATTGTGCCATGGAAACAACAGTATAACTTTGATGGAGCATTGAGACTAAGATGACATTTTCACTAAGTTTTCATTGGCAAGTTATGCAAGTTGTTAGGTTGTTGTCATGACTGATCAAACATTCATCTCTCTACCATATGCATGGAGACTTATTTTCCTCACCTCATCTTGAATGCTTGATTATTTATGGAGTATTTATGGGATTTATCCTTGGAATGCTAGGCCTCTCCAAATCAATTTATGAACAAAACATTGACTGCATGCATGAAGTTGTTTATAATTTCAAGCAGTCAATGTTTTGTTTCAAACCATAATGCATCCCTTTGTAGCCGTGTAAGGGATACATACAAGGGATATGAAGAAATTTATTGTTGTTTCTCTTCATGATTCCCTTTTCTAAGAAGTAAGTGACCTTGTATTGGGAATGAATTTTGACTTGAGTGTATTATCTTCCTCAATATGGAATAGTTTCGGCCTCCTCATGTGTAATTAACATCTCGATTAGGGTTCTTTCATAAGTATCGGGCATTTTGTGAACATGTACGGGGGATATATGTGCCTAAACATGCTTTTCCAACAGTGGTCTACCATGTCATCTCCTCAGCACATGAATCATCTCACTTGTAGTGCATCATTGGAGCGGACTTAGGAAACAAGGAATGGCAGAGCACCCTTCTGCAACAAGACATCTATGGCAGAAGTACGCTAGACTTGCCTCACAATGGAGATAGGGGAGGCAAGCATTGGAGAAGACTAGAGGAAAAAGGAAATGTTTTATCTTATATATACTTGACCTTCACCATAAATTAATGTATCATGTGGAGGTTTTGAAGAGAGTTTTGGAGTCACATTTGTGGGCCTATAATGTAGGCTTCATCTCACACTTTTGGGTATGTGCCCACACATGAATAACACTTCATACATTATAATTTAGGAGGCACAACATTTGGTGTATGAAGTATCCCTCGATGAAGTACATTGGGTTTTGAATTGACCTTGTGAGCTCCTTTACATAATACATATTTGAGGACCCCTTGCTGAAAAAGCATTGGATGCAGTGGTGTCATTGGGAGATTTATTATTGGTTGATAGTGGGGGTTTTGGCCCACTTGGAGGGGAAAGAGCTGCATTGAATATTTTTTTGAGGAAAGGAAAAAATCAAGGAAGATAAGGTAAGCATTGCCCCTTGGCCCCTAAAAGGATCAAAATATACATGGGGAGATAAATGGTCCTAGAAACATGCCGAAGTAGATTTGTAGGTGCAATATTTCAACGGTTGATCAAAATATTTTTATGTGTTTATATATTATTGCACGTCGACTTATAAAATTACTTGTATCTCAAAAATATACTAATAGGTCAAAACCTAGTGCGACACCAAATTGATGTATGAGACCCGCTTGTTTGTGTGACAATGAATAAACCCTCTATGCATCCCACAAACATAGGGGTATCATACATTAATTTGATGCTAGTAATGTCCTATAAAATATGAATATATTAACAATAATCAAAATTGTATTTTTACATTTCTATGTCTCCATAAGTTCTACATTGAGTTCTATACTTTAAAAAACACGTCAAAACCCTTACCTTATCATTGTCCTTTCGCAAAATCCATTAGCCCATACAACCTGATAAGAGTTTTCCACAAGATGCATTTCCATCACCAAGACCTGCATGAATCATAAAAGACAAATTATTTATATGAGTAAATAATATATAAGCAAATAAACATGCATTTAGTTATGTAAAATACTCTAGAAAAAACTTAAGTGGTCGCATACCTTAATGAGATTCTTTTTTTTCGAGAATAGGTTATTCTATACTGAACAGGGACCACGTGAAGGTGGAAGCTCATCCCCACCCCCCCACACCCCCCTCCCTCACATCACTCTCAATTCCCCATACCCAACAAATGATTTTGTTTATATAGAAAACATATAGACATTCATGCATAACTAGGCTACTCATCAAAACATATGAACATATAAGCATTGAAGCATAATGTTGTAATTCATATAAACATTGTATAATACTAGCAACATCGATAAACATCCAAATACAAGTCATGAATTTATACATCTAGTTTTTCTTTGATTTATGTTTTTTTACATTCATAAAATTGACGATTGGGGTATCATAATCATCCTCTGACACTGTATTTCATGTTCCATTTCCTTCTATTATTTTTGTTTCCATTCTCTCATGTACCATACTTATGGTACATCGCTGAGAAGGGCGTGGAGGCAGTTGTGCAGGGCCATGCACTGCAACAACGAAAAATGATCATGTTGATATGTTGAAATATAATTGAAATAACTATTTCATTATTTTGATTAACATTACAATATTTCTCTTTACCTGTCTATTAGTTGTGACAATTGGTGTGTTAATTTCTTGTCCACTAGGTTCCTCTCGTAGTTCACCCTCCTGAGCTACATGCTCTTCCATTTCAAGAAGATAATATATAAGTATAAGTTGGGAAATAAATATCTACAATCACAGTAAATATTTCTAATTCTGAAGCATACATACCAGAATGGGTACTCTGCTCCCCACTATCATTGGACATGTGCTCCCTAGTATGAAGTGGTGTCTGTTGAATATTGCTAGATTCATTGTTGTGGTTGCATTGTTGCTTGAAAAAAAACATAAATACTTAGTTAAGGGTGATAGAATAAAATATGAATAGACTTTACAAGCATGCTACTTTGGTTTCCTTATTCATTGAATTTACCTGCATTTGCGTGGTTGGGGAGATTGGTGTCTACCCCAAGCTTCTCCGATATTCAATTACACTTTTAAAACCGTGCTTGAAACCAAACTTTAGGTCGTCCTCAGTGGCAACAGTTTGGAACATATTTAACTACAATGCATAACACCATTAAAATTACCAATAACAAAAATAGATATTTGTTCACTAATGTTAAATAAATATTCACCACAGTTAATCATTTAATTCTTACGATTCAGACTTTTAGTTTTCCATAGCCATCTTGGCCTAGTTTATGTTTCTCGTGATTTTCCATTCTATCCTTGGTTGCTCTGGAGGTGTCAGGTAGCCTATATATGGAATTTTTGAAAAACGTTAGATATCGAAATTGTTACTTAAAAAAAGAAAGAAAAACATAAATGAGCATGTTTCACTAAGAATATGACATGTGTTGTACCTTGTTTTACCAGGTCGTGGATTTCTTCCTTGTTTTTTAAACAAGTTCTCCTTTGCATCCTCTATCAGGGCCTTCTAGTGTTTCTTCGGAACCATGGGAGGGCATTCATGCTTGAGTTCTAATTGCAATTTATCCCTATATTGGGCCCTGGTATATTTTAAATTCTCATCGGCTAACTTTGTAACCACTTTCTTGTTGAACGTATTGTTGAACAAGTTTACCATGTGGCCTATCAATTCATATTTATTTTCGCTATCTTGGGTATTCCACCATGTGTGAATGGTGGGGCCACACAACTCCAATGCTTTGTCATTCAAGTTTATATAGAAAACATTGTTTCCTACAGAAACATGTTATCCATTAATTTATAATAATCTCAAAAAATGTCCATTTCAATTTCATGATAAAAATGAATCAATTAATTAAAAAATACCTGCAATCTTTTGAATCTTGATCGGAACACATGCGTCATCCACCAAAAATGTGAGATCTAGTGATCTAGTGCTTTTAATTCGTGTTGTTCCATGAATAGCTTCCTCGTCATCTACAGTATGTTCATCTCTGGATTCATGTGGAGTCCCAGGGTCTAGTTCATCATGCTCTGGTGTGTCATGCTGGTCAACATCAGTGTGCTCATCAATGGATTCGAGGGGAACCTCGGGAGGGTCAAAAGGCCTCATTTGTACTTTTCTTTGTCAACTTTTTTATTGCATTGAACCATCACTGCTACCTATAGCAGTTGCAAGCTCAGCAGGATTTTGGGGAACATGGTTTAAAAACTCCTACAAATGGAAAAATTTACTTTATCAGATCATATAGAAAATATAAAACAAAAAAATAGATATGAAATTGTCATAGCTGATAAAAATATGTGATGATGCCACTTACCCCAAAAAAAATTATTAGATTTTGTAGCTCTACAATTCTTGCCCTGTCCTCCTGTGTCAAGGGTCTTTTGTGAAACAAAGCTAGATGTTGTATGTTTGTCTTCTTCAAGGCCTTCACGAGAGTTGTTAAAATTAGATATTGTAATCAAATTTAGTTATTATTAAGGACTAACAATTACCTGATGTTGTTGTGCGACTGGTGACTTCCCACGGTCACCCTACTATGATCTACTATGAGTGGGTGACTTCCCACGATTACCATGACACAATACATTAATGAATAAAATTAATGAGATGAACTTTAACATTTGAGAAATTTAGTTATTGTAGTCATAAGTTGTTACTATATTTAACATTTACCTATTGAGGCACAACGGGTGCCTTTCCACGGTCACCCTGGACAGATGTAGTGTTTGATTTTCCACGGTCACCCTGAACAAATGTTGACGCAATAAATCAATCAACAAAATTTATGAAATTCACCTGTAACATTAAAAAAATGAAATATTGCAGTAATATCAGAAAATATATAATGAAATTTTAGAAATTTAGTTGTTGTAGTCATAAGTTGTTACTATATTTAACATTTACCTAATGAGGCACAGCGGGTGTCTTTCCAAGGTTACCCTGGACAGATGTAGTGTGTGATTTTCCACAGTCACCCTAGACAGATGTTGACACAATAAATTAATCAACAAAAGTTATGAAATTAATTGTAACATTAAAAAAATAAAATACTACAGTAATATCATAAAATAAATAATGGAAAATGAAATATATGTAGTAAAAATTTGAAGTATTGCAACGATAAATTATAACAATGATTTATCAAAGGTTGAGTTGAATGGTATGTAAGATATTCACCCCCATAGTTGCACCCCCTCCATCTATTCGATTTAAGTTGTAATCGATCAGCAACTCTTCACCTGGAACTATTTTTTTTGTTGCACATGCAAATATACGATTTCCTTCACGTCCCTCAAATATGCAATTTGCTTGCTTAGTTGTTGTCACTAGTCATGTACTATTTA
The DNA here is from genome assembly GCA_032191745.1 of Picea mariana. Taxonomy (NCBI): domain Eukaryota; kingdom Viridiplantae; phylum Streptophyta; class Pinopsida; order Pinales; family Pinaceae; genus Picea; species Picea mariana. The sequence goes on from JASDQU010101094.1 coordinate 139,111, forward strand.
TAAATCCCGCAATGTTTCCAGAAGCTTTTGGCCTTCCATCAATATACATAGTCGCCCCTTTATTTTGATTTTTATCTACTAGTTGTATATAATTTGCGACAACTTTGTATCTCTGCATACTTCACGTATATCGGACCAACATCAACCAGTGATTGTATTTGTATAATGGTCTAACATACTCCATCAATTCATTTACAGTTCCATAGCTGACCTTTATGTCATCCATGGAAAATAACCCCAATCCATGTAAGGACGAAGGATCAATGTGATACATCCTCCCACTGGTGAAGAAATATGTGTCCACTTTAGGTAGCTCCTTAGGTGCCCATCGTTGCACTAGATGTTTGTAAATTAAGGGAAACTCAATGTCACCTATGCTCTCAACATCATAATTACATGACCCTCTGTTGGCAATAAAAAATTGCATGCATCTACGAAATCGTTTCCTTACCTTTTCAAATCTAGTTGATCTAGAACTGGTAGATCTAGTACAACACATCTCACTTTCAACCTCTCTGAGTATATCTTGATCATCACTCAAGGAAGATAGATCCAAAATATATCTATTTTGTGGTACCTACACTCGTTAAAACAAGAAGATAAGTTATTGTGCAAATATAATTTTGTGGTACCAACACTCGAAAAAATGAGAAGATAAGTTAGCGAGAAAATATTCAGGGAACCCATGTTTTGCTTGGAGAATATACTTGATTCTATTTTATGTAATAAATGTATTGGGGTCCTTGTTTACTTGATTCATATCATACTTGGCATCCCATTATTTTTATTTTGGTATGATTTGGGGTGTGAGTCTTCTCTTTTATAGAATGGCCTAGATTGTAAGATTTGTGAAAACTATGGAAGAATTTAAGATGAAAAAGGTTCTTGGTGACCCTCAAAGGCACCCAATCGTTGAACTTCCTCTTTTAAGCAAGGTTGAATGAAAAATATTACAATCTAGGCCATTCTTGAATCCAAAATCAATTCCATACTTAGCCTTATCAGAACTTGTGTTATACCTGCATTTACTTCTTATTTTCTTTCAGACAATGGATATGTCAAAACATGCTCTTGAAGAACTTTAAGAGTTCAACAAGGCTTTCCTAATTCTTGACATGTTGTTCAATACTTCCCTAATTGGCTTGTTATAATAAGGTAGATTTTATGAAATTGGCTTCTTCATAACTTGAGGGTCTTCACTCTTCTTACAACATCCATTTGTACCTCTAGGATTTATGGGCTCAAGTAGTACGAGAAAAACAAATTTCTCCATATTCAATGGAGGGTTGGATAAGGAATTCTATCAAGAATTTAATCAATGTATCCATCATCTAGAAAGCAATGATTTTTTCCTTCCCCTCGGTTGGAAACTAGCTTGTATGGTGTGTTGGTAGAAGAACAAAGGTCCAAGTAGGGATGGACCCATGGATAGGTAGTAGTGAAAATTACATGCTTCCACATCATATCATAATGTTTTTAGGGTCTCGAGGCTTTTATAATTTGTCCCAGAGAACTAACTTGAATAAAAATACTATTTGTCACCAAGGTTGGCTTACCCAGAGAGACCTAGTTTACGGGACAAAGATGTTGATACTTGGGATAGATATGTTGGAAGTCTCAAATCAAGTTTTGTAAGGATCGAGGACAATGAAGATACATTGGTCTGGTCTTTGAATCTAATAAGGGATTATTCTCCTAGAGAAGGCTATAGGGCCTTGGTTGCATGAGGGAATGAATCTCCTTCACAATGGTGATGGAAAAAGGTATGGTGGTTGAAATTCCTATCTAAGTCACAATTTTTTATGTGGCATTTACTAAATAATAAAGTACTTGCCTAGGATCCCCCGAGGTGTAGAACAATGAGCTCAAGTTTAGTTCAATGGATATATTATCATCTTCCATACAATCCTTTTTCATTAATGGAGAGAGTTATAGAAGCAATGTGGATCACTTCTCTTCTCACACTATTCCTATTCTACTCTCCAAATCCATCGACATTTTTTTCCCAGTTATGCATTGCAACTTTGTAGGGTGGGGAATTGAGTGTTCACAACATTCCTCGCACCAACATGGAATATTTTGACTGTTGATGCACTTTAGGATGGGAGATATAATTAGTGAACTTCATAGATGAATGTGACAGTGCGTGAGAGAAATTACAGAGGTTCAAGGAAACATCACAAAGGCTTATCAAGAAACTAGGAACATCTCAAAATCCTTGGCTATGCCATCGATTTCAAAGAATGATAGAGCTATCCCATCATTTTCTTATGGATACGGGGGCATCCATGAATGAAGTTCAATTAAGAAAAAGGGAGGTGTTCTCCATTATTCTTTTCTCCCATTACATTAATCAACGTTAAACTCGTGATGACTCTATCTACAATAATGCTTAGTTTGATGGGCTCAAAAGGACTATGGATTATGGCCCTTAATATGTCACACTCTCTAATGCTACCAATTGTCAATGCTTTTGATTAATAAGAGCATGTCAATCCAATCCAACTTCTCTATGTGCCTAGTTTTATTTGGATTCAAGGGTGGGCTAGAAGAGAAATTTTTTCCCTCCCCTGAGTCTCTAGTTTATATGGTTTGGCCATAACATCTTTCTCTAGTCATCTCATTCTAGGGAAGGTAGTGACTGGACTCCTTGAAATTTCCTTAATAGGTCCTAGTTCCTTATGGAAGACCCATTTGATTTGGGAATCTTTGGAATTATGGACAAGATGGCAGAGTCATGTGGGGAGAATTGGAGAGTGATGTGTGAGTTATTGTGGGTCAACAAAAGCATGAGACGATGTGAAAAAGGGTTAACAAAATCCCAACGGTATGTGATAACCTTGGACCCTCTAGTGGAAACATTGTCAAGAGGTGTGGGAGGAAAACTTCTTAGTCGAAATTCAAGAGTGAGACATGCATGTTGTTTAGATTGATGCTTAATTAAGGAAAATGTAGGGCCTAGAATGAGAGTTTAGGGAATTTAACTAGTTGCAAAGAAGCAAGTATTTAGAATTGGAATTTGTATTTATTTTGATGACTTGTATTATTGGTTTCCTTAATCTCTCTCTATCAATATTCTCTAATCCCATACTCCTACCATTAACTCATCTAACTTGAAGGAAGGAATTATGTGTGCTCAATGCAATCCCATTTGAAATTGGAAACTACAATAATTGGTATACTCATTGCAACACAATTAGAAATGGATGTGTGCTATGAGGTGGGAAACAAGGAAAAGTAACTTCTAGAAGACGCCTTGCATGGGCCATATTTCTAATATCTTTCTTTTTTTATAATGTTTTTTCAAGTTGTTTTATTAGTAGGACATATTGTTAGGAAGTATACCTATTAGGCTAGTCAATATAGTTGCTAGATAGATGGATACATGATTTTTTGAAAAAATGAATTTGTCATTTTACTTATGGGATATGACCGTTATTATTTTGTATAACAAAGTTGTCCAATTTTACTATAACCCATTTTTCTAATACAAATATCACTTGCTATTATAAAAAGGAAAATACTATTTACAAGCTAGTGAAGGATAATTCAAAGAATTGTCTTGAACATTTTTTCTGTTATTTTATTCTCATGATCTACAAGGAAGGGAAGGGTTGCCTTCTACTCAAGTCTCAACTAATCTAATTAAATATTCATAGGGACTATACAAGATTGATGAAATATTGCAAAATTAGTTTTATTTTTTTTCATGAAATCAAGCTCCAACCAAGCTATTTGATTTATAAAAGTACTAGAGGATATTTTTTTATCTAAAATCCAGTGACGGCATGTTTTTAGCAAATCCCTCCATTATTTGTTGTTATGGTTATTGTTATAAATCCCTCAACAAGAATTGTAGTCATGGGTTCTAATGCATACTCCTATGAGCATAATTTTCTTGCTTGACAACTTCCTGTGTAAATTATCCAAGGCCATGTGGTATTCAGTTCTCGATTTAGGATTTTTAAATGTTACAAAAAATTACCCAATTTGATGACATTGTTGGCCTCCTCTATCAACGCTCCTCTGTCACTATGGTTGGCCTCCTCTATTGACGTTAGGGTTGGATGGCCTCCTCTATCGACACTCCTCTATTGTTGGCCTCCTCTGTCACTCAAGCTAGGGTTGGCTGGCCTCCTCTATCAATGCTCCTCTGCCCCATTGGGGTCTCCTTGGTCGCCTCATTTATTTCTCTCTATTACCCAAAGCTCTATCACCTCTATCGCTCTCTGTCCTAGTTGAGCCTCCGCTATCACTCTCTGTCGATAAAGAGCTCAAATGAGGTGAAGGTTTTCTCTCTGTCAGCCAGAGCTCTATCGCCTCTATTTCTCTATGTCCTACTTGGGCCTCCTCTATCACTCTCTATCGATCGAGAGCTCAAATGCAGTGAGGGTGTTCTCTCTATTGGCCAGAGCTATATCACCTCTATCTCTCTCTGTCCTACTTGGGCCTCCTCTATCGCTCTCTGTTGATCGAGAGATCAAATGCAGTGAGGGTGTAGGCACGGGTCGACATGAAAAATCATGGGTTTAGTGTGTATAGTCCAGCATTTTGGTTTGGAGAGGTCATGACATTGCATGGGACAAGTGTTTTAATTTTTGTATTATATTATATTATTATATTATATAAATTATATATTATATCAATTTCATAGATATGGGTATTAACAATACACATACTAACAATACAACATACTAATACACATACTAACAATACAACTTGACTAACTAATACACATACTAACAATACAACTTGACTAACTAATACACATACTAACAATAACTAATAAATCTAATGTAGGTATTAACATTCAAAAAATGTTGAATAATGAAATAATTTTTTTGTGAATATTAACTACTAATGTTTAGCTCTAGTTCAAGGGTGTATGTAAGCTATCATTGATAATGAAAGAGAAGCTACCACTTGTATGTACAATAACTTATAAATAATATGGAGGTGGAGGAAATTATTGCTATGGTTAGGGACTCACAGATTCAACTCTCAAGCTATGTCAAATCCTTTTATAAAACATGATTCCCTAGACTAAACCAAGAAGGAACCAACAATGAATCTATTGAAGAGCGTGATATTGAAACCTAGGTGGAATATGTGGATAGTGTCCTTTTAAGGACTTTGTTCGCTTTTGAATTATTTGTGTTTTGTCATTTTATACAATTATTATGAAAATTACATGTTCACCAATATACCTATACCTTCTAGGTCACTAAAACATGGCTAGGCCTATGGGAGCCTACTTGGTTAATCTATTTTGTTGATTTTAGGTGTAATTTTTGAAAACTATAGAAAAACTTAAATACATTTTATCTTAATTACATTAAGAATGTTTCTAGTCATTGAAATTAATTTTAACTAAGAAATGTCTATTACTTTGTAACATTGGGCATCATTGACATGAGATGGAATGGATGTAGGTTGAGCATGAACATTTTGCATATATAAAATAACCCATATGTACTCATTGAAAAAGTCAATATAGTTATCAAAGTTAATATTATTAAAACAACAACAAGAAACATAAAAACATTAAATATCATACATAAACAAAATTATAGTGCCAAATGTTTATATGTGAGATATTTCAATAAAGAAAGACATTGTAACTAGTGCTTCATTGATGGAAACCATGATGGATGCATCACACAATAATGCAAGAATATTATCAAATCATAACAACTACACATGGGAAATAATTAGATTTTACAAAAATAGCACAATCAACTATCTAGAAACTCGTAATTTGTAATTATATGTACACCATTAATTAAATCTATAGATATGATTTCATACTAACATCATACATGATACCATCATGTACATGAGCCTCCAATGGCCCACGATAAGTATGCTTGCAACTTGAGCATTGATGAATATCACATGAACTACGATTAAAATCCCTAGCATGTCCACGTGACCTCACTTAACTAGAGTTCACTGCATGGCCTAAAATCCCAATTTGTCCCCCTCTATCACCAAGTTGAACATTGGATGAATATCTCACTTGGTGAGATAAATAAACGAATGTGTTATGCTTAATTGAAGTATGGGTAAGGATGGAAATTGATGTTTGGGTTTGATGAATGTTATCTAAAATCACAAGATATTAGGTAGGGGAGTTATGCCAACACTAAGGGGGGTGAGGCCCTTTGAAAGGGTCATGCTTGGAATTATGTTTATATTGTGTAGACCCACAACCTGCCCCCTGTAATTCTCCAATGTCAAAGTAGTTGACATGGTGACCTAAAATAAATTTGGCCTGGAATTTTCTAAAAACATAATGGCAATTTTTTATTATTCAATAGAGATAACTAAACTCAAAGGACAATGAACACACGAGAAAGAAGAAAAAAATTCAATAAATCAAAGTAAAATAAAAAGAAAAGAAATGAGTGTAACTAGCTCAAGGTCAAGGGGTTATTTCTTATATATAGTCCCTTTTAAATCAATCAAATAACTTAATCATGGCTAAGAAATTAAGTAAATCAACCATGTCTAAGTAATAGTAGATCAACTATGTCCTTCACCTTGTCAATGACTATCTTATAGTCCAAACCAATACTTGACAAGTAGGATGTCAACAAGGGGTCACTTTGCGGGGTCGGCAAGAATCAACACTTATTCTAGTAATCAACACTGGTCATGTGACTATATCTAGTTGGTCTTCTCTTTGGTCACCTTTTCCTTCTCAGTTCTCACATGGCCATGTCTTGTTTGACCCCTTTTCATGACCTAACCTCGATAAATATTTATGGAATATATCTAGTTCAACCATGTCAAATTTCAATGACTACATGAAAATTTTGAGAAAATTTCAACGTTGGCCCCATTAACTTTTTCAAGACGACTTTTTCATAAGGATGCTAGAGAATACATTAGCATATGTGATGAATGTCAAAGAATAGGTGGCCACATATGTTGATGAAATGCCTCTACAACCCCAAATTTCATTAGAGTCATGTTGGGGAATATGTTTCATGAAGTGATACTTGAACTCATTGTCACCTAAACTCCCTTCCTCCTAAACTCAGTTTCAACCTAGATAACTCTTTGCAAGCCTCTGAAACTTACCCCGAACATATTAAGGCCTCCGATGAAATCTTTCCCTCTTTGGCTTTTGGTTGTTTGTGTAGGTAGATAGGATATCAATAGAGTGGAGACAGAAAGGCCTACGAGGTCCTCTAGGAGAATCTACATAGAATAGTAAGGGTGACAAGGTGCATACATTGTTATATTAGACTTCTTTGATTTCTCCTTCTTTGAAGCCATACTTCATTGTCCAATTATTAAGTAGGCCTCAAGTGTTCTAAATCTAATCCTAAGCCACTTACTATCAATAGAGTGGAGACAGAAAGGCCTACGAGGTCCTCTAGGAGAATCTACATAGAGCACCAGGGGTGACAAGGTGCATACATTGTTATATTAAACTTATTTGATTTCTCCTTATTTGAAGCCATACTTCATTGTTCAATTATTAAGTAAGCCTCAAGTGTTCTAACTCTAATCCTTAGCCACTTACTATCAATAGAGTGGAGACAGAAAGGCCTACGAGGTCCTCTAGGAGAAACTACATAGAGCACCAGGGGTGACAAGGTGCATACATTGTTATATTAAACTTATTTGATTTCTCCTCCTAGAGGTCGTCTAATTCAGTCCATACATTGGTTCCAATAATTTAATGAGGTTCAAAGCATTCTCATCTACCAAATTTCAGTCCACACTAGATTATAAGTGGGGTCAAGTAGTACATGATTAGGCATAGACACACCTTAATGGGGTCAAGTAGTACATGATTAGGTGCAATCGCACATAGCTCCTCTTGGTTTTGAGAATAGTTCATTCTCTATTAAACAGGGGAAACCACGTGAAGGTGGAAGTAACATACTCTATTATACAAAATAAAAACATATAAAGATCATATAAAAGATATAAACACATACCTCTTATTTTCAACAATTAAATATCATTCATCTTATTCTTTATCCACCTCAACATTTGTATTAGGATCTGGTTCAAAATTGATATTGGTGAAAGGCTCATTCATATCAACATCATCATCAACGTCATTTTTGCTAATATAGTAATCGATATCATCAATGATATCATCATATGCTACATTTGGATGATCAACTTCTTCAGCTTCTTCGTCTGACACATCAACTACAACCATCTACTCTTGATCTGCATAATCATGATCTTCTTCATCATTATTATCTTCATCCTCGGCTACATGATTATAATTTATTGGTCTTCCTATTGGATCATATTGTTGTTTTAATTATATCTCTTGTCTGAGATTGTATTGAGTGACCCAGGGTTCATGTCTATTCGGGTTGCCAACAAAGCCTCTAAAACTATCAACCCTCCTATTAAACCAGAAGGAAATGCAACGCATAGGGTGCATTGCACCATCTCACCCGAGATATGTTTTATGGGTGGCTGCAATACTCATGTGTTTGCAGCCTAGGATTGATTGGATAATCTGAGATCTGTACGTTGAGAGTTCTATTGTAACTTATTAATGCAATACACCATCATTTACAATTATGCAGGGAATATAACAACTCATTCATTTAGCATAACAATATCTATTGAAGAAAATAAATAAATGCATGCATTCAATCACATAACACAGGTGTTACCATGGTTCACCCCCCCTTGGGCTACCTCCACAAATATCTGGCTCTTGGTTCTTCTATTATAGTCGTTCTGAAGCTACAACATTGCGCGCTTTACAACTCTTCTCAGTTGGGTTAAGATCTATTATGAGGTGGACTAGATTGCACCAGGATCCTCAGCCTACGATCTAACCCTCAAAATCTACATTCCTCGGTCCTCTATAGCTCAACAGCTTACAAAATTGGGTCATACAGCAAAATACCTAGCATCCTCACATTTATCTCTTCGTATTTCTATATATCTCTCTGCTAAATATCTCTATGAGACCTAGGTATCTATATTTATACATTCTTGGATTGTTATCTGTTACAATATATTTCCAAAAACCTAACCCTACCGTTGCTAGGTATTCCTTGCATGCACGCGTGCTTCTCTTCCTTCCAGCTGTCGTTCACCTCGTGCATGCCATATTTCCCAAAATCGCCTTTCTTTCCACTTTGGCCTACTTCCAACAGGCCCCCAACACTGACATGTCGCTCGTCCTGAGCCACCTAACCATTTTGCGCTTCATCGATCTCCCTGGTGATTGCCTGGAACTGCTCCTTGAACTCTATTGCTTGTGTTTGAGCCTGCATGGTCCTCTCCTTGAGTGTGTCTACTATCTGGACTGCAATCTCGTCACTCATCAACCCTGCACGCTCTGCCTGGTTTTGTGTTATATATGTCTTGGCTTCCTTTGCATGTGAAATGACTTCTACTACTCACTCTTGCAGTGGTTCCATTTGAGCCTGGCGCTCCTTTTTCTGTGTTTGCGCAGTGGTGAGTTATGCTTGTACTTTCTTCATATCCTATGCACCTTTAACGTGCTCCATGATGGGCATTGTCTTATGCTTCTGCTTGAGGTCCTGGATAGTTGCACTTATCCTTTCTTCCTCCCTGTCCCACTGCTAGACTTGTTGATCCTCTTCTAGCTTCGTCCATAGATGTGTTGCTTTATCAAACAAGTCAGTTGTTGCGTTGACCTATTGTTATATCTCATGTAGTTGTTTTGTTGCCTCTTGCTTCCTTTGCTCCCTTACCTCTGTTGGAGTGGTAAGTGTGAGCTGCTCATGGAGATTCTTGATATCCTTCTAATATTGATCGATTTCCTATGCAATCTGATCAATCTTCTCTACTGTTGTGAGTTCGTCCCTCTGCACGGTCTTTGGAATATTTTGATAAGTTATGGCCACTTTTTGGTCCAATCCATTTGCCCACTCCCTCTCCTCTTAGGTCTCGATCTTGGCCTACTCATATATCAATTCCATCACGTCTCGTTTCTCCTTTTCCTATTGTAATTCAGTTGTGTCTCTGCATGCACAAGATTGTACTTCGTGGGTAATGCTAACATGTAATTTGTGTAGAGCTTTGGATGGTATCCATGGCTATACCAATGGGATTTGAGCTAAGTTTTTTAGGGGTGTCTACCCCACAATATCATCCATGTACAGCATGTTGGGTGTAATGTGGAATGTTGCACTCAGCTGCAGTAGTGTGTGGACTGTATCTTGCTCACTTGCTTCAGGTTCGTCTCTTGTCTGTGATGTTGATGGACCTATTCCTATGTTGTTGCCTACTGCCTGCGCTTCCCCAATATGCTTGAGGAACTGTCGCATGCATGCCAGTTCCTCTTGAATTTTGTCCCTGTGGTGCAAAGCATTGTCAAAGTCCTCGGATATACAATCCTAAACCATTCGGGCTATCATTTATGCATCATCCTCTGTGATCATGTATTTTGGAGGTGTTCTATGTGCCTTCATCTTCTTGCATGCACCCCCCATCTGAGTGGTCGGTCTCTTAGTCAGGCCTAGTTCTTGTTGATTGGGACTCGGTGTAGTCCCCTGTGCTTCCTCAATCGGTTTCCATTTTTATTGGCCCGACTGCGTATTATTATTCTTCCCCTTCTGGGTCCATGTCTTAGGTGTCCCTTCGTTTATCTGTTTTTCTTTGGTATGGCCCATCCTTCATTTCTTGGGCACTGGGACTTCCTGAGTCTGTGTTTATTCCTGCCCTATCTCCTCTTTTGATGTTCTTGCATGTATGTCTTTGGTGAGGACTGGGATCTTCCAGTCGTCTTCCCAATATTTGATAACCCTATCGATGTTTCCCTTCGTAATGCAGTAGCGCAATTGTAGCCACTATTTATTGGGGTCCTTTCGCACCTGTATCCACATTGCATGTCGAGTGGCATTGAAGTCAGCGATGTCCTGATAGCGCATGACAACCTGTGGCGTTATTCTCCATATATTAGTGATGGTCTCTTGTAGGTCGTGAAGGTATCCTTCGAATACAGTTGTGTTCATCTTCCTGTGCTTGATGTCTGGCGCGGTGTCAAGTGATAAGTATCTCGCTCCATGATTTGGCTTGGGTCTGGTGGAGAAAAATGTGTAATTCGGTTCCTTCCATACCATAATGGCTATCAACATGAGTAGCCATGAATAATGAAATTATGTTCACAGGTCCTGTGCATCCTTGCAGTCATCCAGAAACAGATTCAAAATATAAAGGGCCCAACTGACTTTGGTGCCCTCATCACACTGAGTTGCAACTACGACAACCCCCGCCTGGACTTCCTCCTTTCGAAATTTTCTTGGTAGATTGTAGGCCATGATTTTTGTGGCCATTTTTTTCGCGGCATCATTGATCCTTTTTATGATGATTCCTCGCATCCCCCTGTCAATGACGAATTTCTTCTTCATCTCTTTCGCGAGTGCTTTCTCCTTTGTTTTGTTGTCGATAAATTGCACGGGATCCATGCCCTAGGATGGCAACCCTATAATGTGCGCAATGAGTTCTATGTCTATCAAGATGATCTTGTCCAACCATATATTCCCTCCATGTGTGATCGTCATCAATTGTTTGAAGCAATTGTTTGTGTACTTTCCTCTGCCAAAGTGTGGTAGATCTAGCAGACCTAAAATCCTCATTTTTTCCAATCTTGTCACCCATTGGAGTGGTTGATTAATCGGTTCCCGAAATGTATCCAGACCCACTATCTGTAGGTATACTCTTTTTATGAACTTCGGGAACTTTTTTGTGTCCGTTACATCATGGTCCGAGTATTTTAGCTTCTCGACATGACCCATCAAGTCTAATTTCACCTGTACCCCATCTGGTATACGCGGAAAAACAATGGCTGCAACAGTTCACTTGTGTGGTGATCTAGGTACATGTTGCTTGTCCTTCTTCGGTAGTGGTTGGCTCGAGGTTCCATCCTCCATCGGTCGAACGTCGACAAACCATTCTGGCTAGCCTGTGACATATTCCATTGTTCCTTCATATGGGTGGTCTATCACGATTGTTTGAGATTCGTTTTTCTCAACTATTGTTTCCTGATTTGTAGTCGTCCCATTGACTCTTGGAGCAGTACTTGTGCTTAAGTATTGAATGGTATATGCAAAGTACTTGTCAGTGATCTAGACTGAAAATAATTGTGCATCCGGGAATTTGTCCTCTAAATTCATAGGTTCTTCTCTGTTTATAACCCTAGATAGGTGGTCAGGTCCTGCATTCAATTTTCCTGGCTTGACTATTACTTCAAAATCAAATTCTTGAAATAGTAGTAACCATCGACGGATTCTCCCCCCCAAAATTGGCTTGTTGACTAGGTATTTAAGGGCTGAGTGATCTGTGAACATATTAAATTTTTTTCCCAATAAGTAATGTCTGGACTTCTGTAGTGCGTAGACCATATCTAGGCCTTCCCTCTCTATGGTGTTATAGTTTTGTTATGATTCTAATAAATTTTTGCTCGCAAATGTTATAGTATGATCTAATTCTCCCACTTCTGACTGTGCCAAGATAGCTCCAAGTGCTATGGTTGATGCATCTACATGTACGTGGAATGTATTTTCCTAGTATGGAAATACTAGTATTGGTGCAGTGACCATCTTTTCTTTTAGCGTATCCAAACTGTGTTGACAATCGTCGTTCCACTGAGACTTTGTATCTTTTCTTAACAGTTTTTCCATTGGTGCGGTAATCTATGCATATCCTTTTATAAACTTCATGTAGTAGTCTGTGTGTCCCAATATTTCTCTTAGTTTATGGACTGTTTTTTGTGGTGGCAAGTTAACAATTAGTGCAATCTTTGCAGGATCTACTAATAGGCTTTGTTTGCATACTATATGGCCAAATAGTATCCCAAACGGTATTCCAAATATACATTTTTTTATGTTTAATGATATATGGAACTGCCTGCATGGTTCTAACATCAGTCGTAATACCTCTACATGGTATTTCAACAAACTATAAATGGTCCAATCATCCAAGTATACCTCTAAAAACTAGTGGATGAATTCCTTAAACGCAACAATGACTACTCTGGAAAATTATGTTGGTGCATTCTTAAGTCAAAATGGCATGACTATGTACTGGTAGGATCCCCATTCTATAGCAAACGTGGTCTTGTATCGGTCTTCCTGGGCTATCTTGATCTGGTGGTAGCCTGAGAATCCATCAATGAATGAACAAACTTTGTGTCCTCCTATGTTCTCCAACACTTCATCTGTGAAAGGTGTAGGGAACGGGTCATGTAGGCATGCATCGTTCAAATTCCTCAAGTCGACGCATATCCTTATCCCTCCTTGTTTTTTCTCCTGAACTACCATCAAGCTTATCCATTCCGACTCTTCCACTGGTTGTATGATTCCAGCTTCAAACATCTTGTCAATCTCAGCTTTGACTTTTTACTTATATATCGGGTTCAATCTGTATGGTCGTTGTCTAATTGGTCTCTCTTTAGCTCTGAGTGGTATCTTCATTTCTCCTAGCTCTCCTGCTATACCCTTCATCTCTGTAAATGTTTTGGGAAATAGGCCATTGTATTCACGCAGTAACTCTGTTATGATTTCTACTGTTTTCTCATCCCAATAATCTCCATTGCTTGCCATTTTGGGATTCTCAATTGTCCCAATGTTGACTTTCTTCACCTTGATTGGTGCAGTAATGAATTCTTATTCTATAGGTGGACCCTCCACTTCTCTTTTTCCTTCATCTTCCTCGATCTGAATATCGTGTGGATCGTCTTCATATGGTGCTTTCTCCTGCACATGGTAACATGATAGAAATTCTTTGACTATCTGTTTATTCCATTGTTGTTCTTTTGTTATGAGTTCAATTTATGTTTCCTTGATGAATACCACTCCTATTATATGTTTAAGAGTTGCATCTATGTTGGGGTTCTCATGTTCAAATGAGAAAGTGACTGTAAAATTATGTTGTAATATCATCTAGGTCGCAATTCCTTTGCGCAATTCTTGGTTTGTATACCAATTCGCTTGTATTCCCTCTAGAGTGTGTATGAAGTGATGAGGCCATTCGTCTGGGGGTGTCATTTTCCATAGCATTCTTCACTTCTCCAAGAGTTCCGTTGGCACACCCTATCCATCGTACTTATGTTTCTTGTTTTTTTTTTGTTCTGTGTCGAACCTTATGCGCAATAACCGCTTACATTAGTACCAATCTGTTATTGTCTCTTTGTTACACGTGCTAGGCAGACTTGTTGTTTCATACCCTGTTTGTTCGATGGGGCATTAGGGAGGGGTGGATTTGTTTGAAGAAATTGAACTGATGAGTTGAGCCCCCACCATCTTGCGGGTGTGGCCTTGAGTGTGATATCAAGTGCTAAGAGTCTCTGATTTTCTAAAACTTCATCTTTGTACTATGCCAAGAATACTTCTGGATCGTTTATTTCGTGGAAACTGAGTGGTTCCCTTATCTTCATGCCTACCCATCGTACTGTGCGATCTATTCGTGTACATATTCTCATGGAAACTTCGTGTAGCCTTTGTTTCGAATTCTCCAAACCGGTATCTCATTCTGTCATACATGAAGTAATTCTCTGCCAACTGAGTATCCCATCTGCAGTCAGGTTTATGTAATATTCATCGCACGTAGTTGTTCTGTACAACTGGTTGATTTCCTCTAAGTCTAATCAAGTGGTTTCTACAAACCTTTCCCCTTCTGATGGGTCTAATGGCGCGATGACCTTGTATTCGCCTGCCTCAAATGTCATTTTTTGTGTCTTTAAATTGATTATGGCCTAGTTTTCAAACGCCCAATCCAAAACCAGCAACGATGGATATGGTGTTGTGTCGTCCACTATTTTAGTCACTTCAAAGTCTACTTTAGTGTGCACTCCATCTAGGTCTATTGTCACTCCTTTTAGTCTATCGATTGGTAGGATTCTATGTTGGTTTGCTAGTTTTAGTTGAGCAGGTGAGTATCCTAATGTGGGATCTCCCATACATTGCCATGTCTTCTTTGGTAATACATTCACTTCAGATCCTAGATATAGTATGATATCTCCCATGTTGAAGTCTCTGATGTTGGTATTCAGTCTAAACTCCCTACTTGTTCCTCTCCTTGTATGTAGGTGATTGACGATTTTTTGTTCTAGTTTTCCTTCCATCTCTATACTACATATTTCTAATATGCTTTGCAATATTTTGACAGATGATGGATCGTTCAATACTTTTACACATGATTGCAAAAATCCTTTGATTGTACTTACTTGTCCCATGGATTTCATTTCCTTGGTATGATCTAATAACGAAGGCATCTCGTACTCTGGTGCTTCCTTTCTTTGTTGCGCAGTTGAAGTCAACACCATGTCGTCCTTCTGGAATTCATGTCTGGCTTTCTTAAATATCTCCTTCTCGTTCTATGCGTCGAACTACTTCCTTGGTTTGGTGATCTTCTTCACCCACTGGTTTTTTCTTGGCTCTTGTCGAACTGTGTCATTTCATGTTTTAGCTCCTCCGCGGGTAATTATGTTAATGTTTCGTCCTTCATCCCTTTCTTGGGATGAAATCCACTGAACATTCTGGTTGTTCGGGTTCCTCTTTTCCTGGATATTTACTAATAGTGTCGGACATTCTTCTGTATCATGGTCTAATGCGCGATAATACATACATGTTGTTGGTGGAAGTGGACATTCCCTTGCATAATGTCCCAATTGTTGGCAATTGTGGCATACCATTGGTCCTCTACCTCTTTCAAAACCCCCTCTTGCTCATCCTCCACCTCTGTAGCCTCCTCGATCTCCTCTCAACGTGTTGTACTGAGGTGTTTGATTGTACTGTGCAATATTGTACTGAGGTTGTGTTGTGTTGTACTGTGGTTCTGTGGTATTATATGGTTGTTGTGCAGTATTATACTATTGTTGCACAGTGTTGTATGGGGTTGGGACTTGGTTAAATTGCGGTGTGTCTTTCCCAGACATCATTTAGGCCTGCACTTTATATGCATTTGATGTCCTCTCTTGCATCAACTCCATAGTTCTACAATATTTTTCATCGTGGCCCACTGACTTGCAAAAGTTGCAATATGAACTCTTTGGGACTGTCTGGTATTTCTGCATCATTGGGCAGTGATATGAATCATGGCCCGGTTTCTTATAGATTTTTCACCATAGTCCTCATGTTGGTAATGGATTTGGCATTCCTGCTGGCATATACTATGTGAATGTTGGACATTCATTCTTGTGTTGTCCTTCCTTCCTGCATGTAGTACACCAAACGACTTCTTGTTTGTCCTTACTCTTATTCTGGTTTAGTTGGAACGTTAAGTTCTTCAAATCCTCCTTTAGTTCTTCGATGAATGGATCATCAGCAGAATCGATGCCTCCCCAGCTGACTATTATTCCTTATATTCTTCCTTGTCTATTGATATTGTTTTTCTTCCAGTTGCAGGGCTTCCTGCAGAGCCTATGCCTGCGTCTAAAACTTTTGTTCTCGCAATAGGTATTTTAAGTGTGGTAGTGGTGAATTGAAGAACATGTGCCTATGATGCATATCAGTCATGAGATATTTCAAGTTTCCATTCATTCACTTGAATCTTTGGTCAATCTCCCATACAAACTCTCCCTATTTTTGTTTAATTTCTATCATCTCGTTCATGTACTAATATTCTGAACTCGGCTTCTGGAACTCGTTTATCAGCAATTTCTTGATCTCTACAATTATTCTGGTTGTCCTTGGTATATTGTTTGTAGATAAACTCATATACCAATCCAGTGTGTGATCCCTTAAGGTAATCGCTAGTTGTGCCAGTTTAGTATCTTCGTCTGTGATATGTTTTTCTTCCCAAATCTTTTCACATATGAACAAATGTTTCTCCGGGTCCTCTGACACTTCTCCTTTAAATTATGGTAACCTGATGGTGGGATCATGTCCTGGGATTCTGAACGTTGAACTACTACCTCTGTGTGGTGTAGATACTTGACTAGTGATGCCTGAAATGGCTCCTCCAGTTGGTGTTCCTTGTGTAGATGTACTTCATGTTGTCATTCTTCTCCCGAAATCTGGTTGTCTAAATGGTGGTATTCTCTTTGGTGTTTTAGTCGCACATGGGTTTATGGGTTCCACACTGACATTAATATGGATAGGATTGATGCCTTCTCTTCCCATTTCTGGACCTCTCATATTTCTTTCATATGTTGTGCGCAGGATTTCCTCAATCTTCTCCACATTCCGGAGATCCTCTACCTCTTCTTCGTCACTCTCCAAGCCTTCCCTCATGGCTACGAATCTCTTCTTTGTATTCACCTTGTATTGGTAGGGTAGTATGCTATGTGTCTTTCTAGCTGTCACCATGATCCACTCGATCTGGTCGTCATCCATCATGATTGGGTCCAAGGGTTCCTCCTTCTTTCCTCCTTCCATTTCACCTTTCTTTGTAAGTGCTTCTTGTTGAAATATTGTAACTACAAAGAGTATTCTTATTATTATTGATATATTATTCATAGGATCAATCTCCATTGTGGATTGATCATGTCGGTTATTGTAATAGGACCAAATCCCCTTTTATGGATTGGTCAAAAGATAATTGTAATAGGCAGAATAAGAAGTCGGCCCCAGCAGATATTAAAGAAGCCCAGAAATATAATAAAGGTGGGTTTACCCAACCAGTTTGAGAAGTTGGCCCTGCCAGTGAAGAGACACTTCACACGTGCCTGACTTTTATAAATAAAGGAGGCTAGCACCTCACTTAGACACAACTCACTTGCTCACTCTAAGAGACAAGTTCAGATCTGCTACCGGAGAAGAACGAGAGAGAGAGAGTGGCGCATATCTGGAAGAGGACTTTCTTTATTAGCATAAGAGATCTCTTGGCATTGTATTGGTTATCTATATTAAGGAAGTTTTGTTGGGTTTTCTTCCCCTAGAGGGTTTCGCAGGATAAATGATGTGTCTCTTGTGATTGTGTATATCTCAGTGATCTTGGATTATGCTATTGTTATCTAATGAAAAGAAAACATCTATAATAATGGCTTAAACATTAACATGGTTTCAGAGCCAAGCTGAAGGAAGCATCTTTCACAAGTGAAAAACATCACTGTTACCGTACATAAAAATTAGGGCTTTTTATTGGTGAAGCTTTTCATCCCCGAAACCATCTAGAAAAGTGTGCCCTCCCCTAAGGATCAATTTAGCATTATCAACGCACCTTTTTAGTGGCTAGATCTCCCGGAAAGTGAAACCCTAGTTTCACAAAGTACCAAAAGTACCAGAAAACCAGCGTACCAGAAGTACCAGAATACCAGAAGTACCAGAAAACCAAAAGCACCAGTCCAGAAATCTGCAAATCAAGTTTGAGGGGGTAAAAATTGGATTTTTGAAATTCTGACTACACCACCATACTCGCCTTAGCTCAGCGCATCTATTCCCTGGATCGAAATTTCAAAATTTGAAGTTTGAAAAATTAGGGTTTCCTCATAAAACCCTAAGTTGCAGTTGCAGTACCAATTGCAATTGTAGCCGTAGAACCATTTGCAATCACCCTTGAAGTTTTCTTAAGAGTTGGTAATGATTACCGCTGGTACCATATGGAGCCACTACCTGCAAATGCCATCAGAGGTATGTACTCACATATGTTTAAATGGTTAAACCCTAAAGAGTATTTGCAGGAGAAGGGATCTCTTGCCATAGATCCAAAAGGATCTCAAGATCCAATACATTCAAAAGAATGATGCAACCCAAGTGTGATTATTCTGATATGCATCTATTTGTCATAACATTATCTTGATCAGTATTGCATGTTGAATCTATGATCAAATTATTAGAAGGATTAAAAGTTGATCATAGAGCTTATCCTCTAACCTAACCTTCTGTCAAGATAGTGTATTGTCTCAGTACAGAAGACAGGTTGAAGAAATCACTCGTCACTTGAGTGAAGGAGACCTGGAAGAAAAGCAAGAACTCATTCTTGAGGACAAGGCTCCAGATTTGATTAATCAAGATTCAAAGGTACACATGATAATTTGATGACTATAGTTGAGATAGAAGTCATCGTAAAGTATTATACTTGATAGCATGTGAGCATATAGAGGTAAATACTTTGCCTGATACAACTAACACCTCCTCTAGGAGAAACCTCGTGTGTTATTTATAGGTTGCCATGGAAGAATGCTTGGTCACAACACTATGAGAGTGTTGACCTCACTTCGTATTGTATTTCTTACCTTTAATCTTTGCTTCAAATAAATTATAAGTGATAGCTCTAAAGGAGCTATTGTGATTATTGTTCGTGCTATTGCTTTATATTATCAGAAGGATATTATTCTT